>JAVQJF010120148.1:0-21729 GCA_036023855.1 Gadopsis marmoratus
CATCTATAAAAATAGTGAGTGAGGATAACAATGCACTCAGGTGCTGTTGGCGGCTCCTCGGCAGTGAGTGCATTCTTGCCCCATCACCGACACCCCCCCCCCCATTCCCCCAACCCAACACAGACCCCCCCCCCCATTGCGACCTGTCACAAAGGGCCGGCCTATCAGTCAGCCACAGTGGCAGCATGCAGCTTTTCTCCTGGTCGTCTACAAAAGAAGGGAACGACACTATCTCCTCTATGTGGATATGACAATTGTGTGGACACAGAGAAGCGCGTCTGACGATCGGCCTGTTTCCTTATGTCGCACAGGCTGAACACACTCAACTCTTTTTGTGTGTGTGTGTGTGTGTCAGTGTTGTAGGGAAGCACAGGACTCCACGCATGTTGCCTTTTGATGTCCAACTATCACATAAAGAGCACACCGCTCAATCCAATGTGGCAAACGATTGAACAATTATTATAAATGATCTCAAATCATTTGTCAAGCTTCCAATTACTGAAAGTGACGTGCGCCATGAAAGATATATCGCAGCCGTAATGGGCAACTGTTCAAAGAAAACAGAAAAATTAGATTATGTTTTTTTTACATTATTGTCTCAGTATCTTTATTGATCTGTTTCACAGTTCTGATAAATATATGAAGCTCCGCACTGATTGCATGTATAGATTTATTTATGCTTCAGTAAGGCCATGAGATGAGCAACATATTTGCTTGTATAACATGCATTATAAAGTCGCCAGAGGCCCTGTGACTGGATCATTTACTTTTGTATGATTAGAGAGCCATTTAAAAAGTGTTTACAGTTATTTTATTGACCAAATTGAGAAGAGTCTGGGCAGTCAGCAACTTATCGATGAAAGGAAAGGAAAGCAAAGTGTTTTTTCCTGAAAAATCATCAGAAGCATCAGTAGTTAACCAAGGCTTTCTGATAACTGATAACATTTATATTAAATTTAATTTCTTGACATGTTGATTTTATTTAACTAATTAAACAGAATATATACAACATATCAAAGAAATATTTGTCCTTTTCCTGACTTATTTTGCAGGGACAAGAGGATTTTATGACTCTTCATTTTATTGCTACGCCCAAGAAGTTGTGCTGCTAATTGTTCAGTAGAATTTATGAAGCTTCAGCAACACACAGACAGTGGTGATGTTGCTCTGTTTAAAAAAAATAAAAAATAAACATCCATTTTAGGATATGGTAACATCAAAGTATTATTCTGTATTCTCTAATTTAATGATTTTAGTAGATTTGGTTGAGTAGATTTAAAGCCATATGTTCTCCTGAGAAGCTATAAACGGGCAGGTATATTGATAAGATATGAAGCAGACCAAACTCTTGAGTCCCAGATGAATCGGGGTTTGGATTAGGATGATTGTCGGCAAACCGCCTGGTGCCCAGGTCACCAAGGGTCAGCTCTTCCTGATGTGTTAATCAGGATTAAAGGCTGCAGGATGGGCCTGGCTAGTAAAATACTACCCCTTTAACCCACCCCCCCTTTTTTTTTTTCAGCACACACACACACACACACACACACACACACACACACCCTGGCTGTAAAAGCACAAACATTGCCCCAGCTTAATCCCCTAATTAAGCGTGCCCCTCCTCACTATTTAACCCCAGAGAGCCTCCTGGCCCTTGCACTCAGCAGCGTTTGGCCACCTCCAGCAGAGGAACCGCATTGTTTACCAGTGGATTTACTCAGCAGATAAGGAAACCATCTGAGGCCCCTAAAGGGCCCCAGAAGATGAAGTAGAATAGAATAAGAGTAAAATGGGCTTTGAAGAGGGGAGATCACACTCCCTAATCCCAGGATTGAGAGGTCTCCCAGAGTTCACCATGTTATGTGTATGAATGCAGGGAGGAGGTCTGGCAAATTGGATTGTCTCTCTCTCTCTGAATGAGAGAGTACCAGAGGAACTCTGGAGGTTCAAATGGTCACAATAGGAAAAACGAACATATCATTAAACCTGCCAGCCAACAAATTATAATAAAGACTGAAAGTTTAAGGGTATTTAATTACATATTACTATTGTGTTTATATATAATCGCTTCCCTACTGTTTTATGATTGTCATTTAAAGTGGTGTTTGTTTGCTTTATGACGTACCACAAAGAAAATGCTCAATGTAACCGCCATAACGAATCTGTAATGATAATAATAATGCTGTTTTATGGTATTTAACATCCATAATGGCTCATATCATCCGCCATGCACATGCTCACCGTGCTGCCTTGTCTCTTACAGGGAATCCTTCTGAAGCGAAGTGGCAAATCCCTCAACAAGGAATGGAAAAAGAAATATGTCACACTGTGTGATAACGGCGTCCTTACTTACCACCCCAGTTTACATGTGAGTCTCGACACCCAATCCCCCCCATCCCCTCTTCCCATTTCTTTTTCCAATCGGCTTTATGTTTGCTACGCTACTGTTTGTACTCAAGGGTGCCGCTGGAGGTTTTAATGTAGGGCTTTTTCAACCGCTGAGCGTTTCTCTTCATGCGATTACATTTACCAGAACTGCTGTAGCGAACTCGATTACAAGCATATAGGCTCATGCTTTCTACAGAGACTGATCACTGTGTGTAATAGCTATATTAGCTAACCCTATGACTTTGAGCTTACTGTTAAGAAACAGGGTGTCCTAGTGGTCATCTCTGCTCCCCTGTCCCCTTCCCCCGTGGTGCCCGTCCCTGGTGTCGTGTAATGGAGACATGGCTGTGCTGCTGCGTGCTCACCGCGCCCAGACTCCATGCTGGCTTGTATTTATAATGGTTCTCACCGCATGGCAGCAGAGCCTGACCAGCCTCCCAAATTCATCTTTGTCAGTATCCCACTGGGCCGCTAATACTCTTAAACACTCAGCTGGCTGGCAGCAGACGGCTCAGGAACCCAGTGGTGCCACATGCAAAAATGCCCGTCTTTCTCCAAAGTCCCTTCACTTACCTCCCATCACTCTCCGATTTTGAGATGGTTAGATGACGTCGATGGCGAGGTAAAATGAAAGATATTCCCATCGTCTTGTGCGTAAGGAGACGGCTCAAACTTTGAACGCAACCCCAACAGCTAGACGTGAACCTTGTGTGTGGCCTTGTTGCACTGACAGTGTGTTAGTGGTTTAATTTACAAGGGGTTATTAGTAGAGCAGTGCTGTGCTACAGTGATGTATGTAATTGACTGAACAGGCTATCTCTTGATCATTACAGCTATTACAGGTCATCAGGGCAATCTATGAATCTGTTGACTTACGGAGGGAGGTGAAATAAGGGAGACAGTTACATTAGCACAGTAACAGCTCGAGCTAATTTTGATCAGTGGAGCAGAGAAGGAGTAAGAAAGGGAAAAGTGGAAGAGAGATTGAGGAAGGGAGAGAGGGAGCAAGAAAGAGGGAGGGCGGCAGACTGAGAGTGGAAGAGGGGAACCTTTAATTTCGCAGTCAGCCAAGCCATCCACACAATCACCTTCTGTTAATTCTATCTGCTACATCAATTAAATTGTTTGTAGAAACTAATTGAATGTGGCTTAATCACACATCTTAATAGCTTTGCACGCTTCGATCTGGCTGTTAATTCCAGCAATAAAATGAAATGAGAGCGCTCACTGGGTAATTAGCGAGGAGGCTTGGGAAAGAAATGAGTGCTTTATGACACGGTAATAAAGCAGAGGAGCCGGTGGGGGGACAGCAAAGGCCGAGCTCGCCTCTATCTGGGTCTTTTTCTGCTGAGCCCAATGATTTTCACCTTGGCTTCCCACATTTGGGCAGTAGTCGCTTTAAACCAAATCAAATGCCCAAATTGAAAGAGAATGAGACTGTTTGCATTCATTAAGCCTAACATCTCGTTATTTGGAGAGACGGCGTGGGCACAGGTGATGTATAATGGCTCTACAATCATTTTTCCACTATCACACACCCTTAGTGGAAGGTCTGAGATGGGTTGTGACTAATGGGGATGGAAATTGAATAGTCTTTTAATTTGTTTTTCTTCTATAATTCCTGGATTCTTGTTGGTCAGCTGTGTATAATCAGGTCCCTGAATTGAGGGAAATATTTGGACATATTTGCACTCTTGACTTTGAGTAGAGTGTGTACCATTCACAACTAACGTTGTTCTTTTTCACTTTCTGTAGGACTACATGCAGAATGTGCATGGGAAAGAGATAGACTTGCTGAGGACAACAGTCAAGATTCCTGGGAAGCGACCCCCCAGAGCCGTGGCCACTGTGGCCCCCACCGCTAGTCCCAAAACCAACGGACTTACCAAGGACCGCAGCACCTTGCAGCTGGGCATAGGAAACACGGGTACATTTTCCTTTCCTTATTATAATTAAAGTAACTGTGCTTCTTTTTATATTTAAGATGCAGATTTATGTACAATTTCAAGATATTTATTTTATGCATTCTGACACTTGGAATGGGATGCGTTCGTTATGTCTTGTAGTTGTGGTTAGAAAGCGTTTGTGGTGGTGGCCACATGACACGTGATCATAAATGTATGGCCTTCTAACAAGAGCAACGCGTTTTGCTCAGTAAACATACAATAGGCCAAAGGCTTAAATGTGTGGAAACAGCAGATTGTGTACTAATTGGAGAGCTGGCACACGTGCGCAAAAAACAGGCTCAACTTCAGACAGTTCATTGCAATCAGTGCAAGTGTGTCATCAAAAACGACGTACACAATATAAAAATACCTTTTCGTGAGCTCAATGAAGGGCTGAGCAAAACATGCTGCTCTTATCAGAGTAAGTAAAATCTCCTGGTTTGTATATTTTTCTGGGCGGGGTGGGTTTTTACCGACACAAACAGTTTTTTGACTAGATGTTCACCTGGCAGTTTCCAGCACCTCCAGTTCCGGAGTACACGCTGTGCACTATTTTCCCCTCTTTTTATTTTGTAGTTGTGGTATTGAAATTAATACCTCCCATAATAATAATAAAGTTCACTTATATTGGTAAATTGTATTGAAAGGCTGGAGGATGGGTTTATATTTCATACACTACCAAAAAGAATAAACAAATGGTATAATATATAATGGTTTCTCAATGATTATTACTGTACTCATTTTCTATGTCCTCAGTTTATAATTAATCATAAAAATGGGTCCCAACAGGTTAATTATCTACTTCCTGTATGGTTCATTCATGCAAATTAGCTGCCTCGTAGTATACACAATGATGACTTAATGAGCGTCTATGAGAAATCTATTAATTCTCGAAATTACCAAACGGGGAATAAAAATTGTCATTAAACATCATGCCCATGTTTAAGAAAATATCACAAAAAATGTAAGGTTTGTTTATTTTGTACTATTATGCCACTGTGACGCTGACCTAGTTATTTTTCATCCTCTGTGGTAGTGGAGGGTCAGGGCAACAAAAACCAGTTTGGTCCTGAGCATCACGCCAGGGTTTCTCCACCTTTCAAGTTTAAAAATAGAGCCCTTCTCCCAGCGAGCTGTGCCACCGGAGGCTGCAGAGAGTCTGGCAGGCTTATAGAGGGGAAGCCAGTGATTGGATTAAGGGGTTAGGATTAAGAGTAATTAATACTAATTAGCAAAATGATCCCCGGAGGGAGGCGGGGTCCTTCATCGGCTGTGAAATGGGCACAGTGTTTCCATCACTCAGGCTTCAGCTAACTGGTTGAGAGTGGGTGCAGTGCCAAATACGGGGACAGGGACCATTAGCACTGTCCAGGCAGGTTACTGTTAACCCTGGCCAAGGTGCTGCCACTGCTGAACAGGTTAATCAGTCAAAAGCAGAAAGATGTAGGAGTTTACAGAGCAGAGGACGTTCCATCCCACAAACTGTTAACCTTGAGCGCTGGGTTGAGGGGAGTCATTGGGGCAGACAAAGGGCCTTGAAAAACAGGCCAGACCAGGTTTTGGGAAAACAGCACCAGCTGGTTTGTTTTCTCTCTTATGTCCTTTTTTTAAAAAATATTTTTAATTCTAACTCAACAATGTTGTTTCCCCTTGTTGTTCGTTTCTTGGACTCCTCAATGACAAATTCCCAAGATTTTCAGTTGCCATTCGTTTGTGCATCAGGGAACAATGTGAGGGAGATTTGCCTTAATCTCCACTTAGGAAAAGAAAGGTTACAAATCACATCAGGTCTCTCTCTGGGTGGAGGACCCTCTTCTGATTATGTGATCGGGATTTTGATTTCATTAGACGTGCAATTGATGAAGGGAACAAAGGGGTAATTTTTCATTCACGGCGTCCAAATCACAGGCCTTGTCTGTGCCTTTGGTAATTCATTCATTCCTTAGATCTAAAGACCTTTTTATAATCACTGGGAGAAGAGGGATAGCGACGGAGAGGAGGAGGGGCGGAGTGGATGGGGGAGATGGGAAGATGAAGAGGAGAGGCTGCAAAGACGGAGAGTAAATGAGAGAACGCATGCGCCCAAGCGGTCAGGTTTAATTCCTTTGCTGGGTGCTGAGCGGAACCATTTTAAATATGATCCTTCCTGTTAACACGCGTCCTGCCGTGTCACCGGCGACAGATACATTGTATCAAAGTATTAATGGGCCCAGTCACTTTGAATCAATCCTGGGGGGGGGGCATGTGGAAGAGCTGGAGATTTCAGGAAAGTGTTTAGCTCACTCCCTCCTCACCCTGTGCCATAAATTGTCTCCAGCTCTAATCTGCAGCACTGTACAACCAGTTCTCGCTGACCAGCAGGCTCTGCCAGCGACGGCATGAGACTTATTTTTCCAACACTGGTGCAATCCGACCTCTTGTAGGTACAATAGAGTAGCGGTTCCTTTATTGCCTGATGTCCCTCAGCCAAATAACCTCGACACAGTACTCATCGACACAGGCAGTCCAAATGTATCCATTTTGAACTGATTTAAAATGTTTTTTTAACACTATTAATTATATAAAAGTGGATATTAATATTTTATCATAAAAGTCATTGCTACTGTGCTATTGTCAGTGTTTAAGCTTGGTCTTTCTTTTTTATTTATTTATTTATTTTTTAACTGTAGGTTTCATCATGTTTGAATTTGTACTACAACCACTTATACCGACAGACGCTGGATGCTTTAACGGTTTAACCAGCACCTATAGTTGTCCAGTTTTCTTTTTTTTTCTTCTTCATATTAGCTGAGCTTCTCCTCAATTTTTCCATATGCCCCCTGACAACTGTAGACGTACCCCCTGGGTGGGAATCGACGCTACAGAGTAATAGTTTGTATCGAGATCTGTTTTGTCTGTAGAAATATTTGTTCTGTCCTCAATTTTGTTTTTTTATTACCTGGCTTCATCTCTGAGGAAATGACATCAAAATGTCATCGAATTCATAGTGACAGTGTAACATAACAGCAGTTATGTGTTGGAAATGTCTGCAAGCATCCTCTGGCAACATGGAAACACAAAATGTAATTTTAAATTTGTCCAAAAAAGGGTGCTATTGCCATGCACAAGGGTTAAATAATAATATTAAAGTTGTTTTAATGCATGCTGTGTGTATAAGTACAATATGTATTGTGCAGGTGTGAATATGAACGTCTGAGTGACTTGTGTGGGGACTGGCAGCAGCAGTATCGGGGACGGAGGGGGGGGGACGTCTGGGCGTTGGTCAGGATGATGATGGTGGATTACACACAGCCACAGACGATGTGCTGCCCGGCCCACATTACCATGAATGCTTCATTATCCCACTACTTGTACATAATGGCAACAACTCCACAGAGGGGTCAGGCCTCGTCACGGCTCATCAACCCACTGACGGCCCGGCCTAAAGAGAAATGAGAAGCGAGGCAGCGTTGCTCCCCGCTAATCCATCGCCTCTACTTAACACCCGAGCCCTGAATAGCCTGCAGAACACACTATATATGGCTTTTGTTATCTCTTTGTACATATGACAATACAGTCAGCAAGAAATATTCATAATGCTGCGTTGTACTTGTAGGTTTTTTGTTAATTTTAATAAGAATTGCACGGGAGTTAACTACGACATGTTTCTGTGTAGGCAAGCTCCTTGATAAGAAAAGTATCACTTTGAATTTAGTTGAACAGGGTTAGGATTACTTTCCTCCTTGCTAATGATGTTTTTAATTACAGTATCTAGATGAAGTGGTGGAGGAAGTATTTATTTTCTTATTTAGGTGAAAGTAGCAATACCACAATGCAAAAATACTCTTTTAAAAGTAAAAGGACATCAACATGGTTTCTTAAATAGAACTACAGATGTATTATCATTAAATGTACTTAAGTTATTGAAGGTAACTGCAGAGTACTCATTATGCAACAGAATGGTTGCTGTCAATGTTATATTATTAAACATTAGATTGTTACTGATGCATGAAGGCGTAAGAAGCATTATAATGTTGTAGCTTGCCGATGTGGAGCTAGTCTTTACTACCTCTATGCTGTTGGGTAGTTTAATCTAGAAGAATGGATGATATTTCAAACTAAAACAAATCACGTTTCTTGTATGTAAAATCTTAATTTGCAAATGAACTAAAACTGTCAAATGCAGTGGCGTAAAAAGAACAAAAAGAGACTAGACAAAATAAAGGTTTGGTGTGTTCCGTAAACGTCCGGAAATCATCAAAATAACGTTTCTGGGGGTTTTTTGTACACAGACGACCTTTATGAAACAGCACGTTAATGATGTTTTTGCACTATAAAGTGAATGGTCTTACTTTTTTTTACTTCTGAAATGTTCAGTTGTGTCAGTTTTTTATTATTCTAAACATTTATTGCACTATAATGTGCCTGATGTATTACGATCACTAAAATTGGCAACGTTCAGTATCAAAATCGAATCCTTTGGACGTCAATTTGCAGTAAGTCAGGATCATCACTGTCAGTCCACCACAGTGCCACTGCTAAAGCTGTGAAACGTACTGGAGTCAGGCCTGGCTGGAGCTGCGAGTACAGTGCTCTATTAATGCCACAAGCTGATTATTTCTCCACTGTAATTACATTATCCTCCCCTTTATGCAGGAGTGGTCTCTGGGGACTAATGGATACAGCCATGTATAATTCATTAATCATTAGCATCCAATTTGACAATTAGATGTGATTGTTGAATTTTAAATATCAGTCGAAGTTGCTTTGTAGTTATCTAACAGGTTTTTTTTCTTCTATAAGGTGTCAAAGAGTCAAACTACACACTTTGGAAATAAAAAATGTTGACCTCCGTAGTATTAAACATGATAAAGAATTACCTCTAAACAATGAGGTGATTAAACATTTATCTGTGTAATATGGGGAAACAAAATGACTGGTACTAAATTGTAAATATTCCTCTTTTTAATTTTTTAATTTTAGTAACAATAAAAGCAAGCAAAAGCCTTTTTTAATAGTAGTCATGAGCTTATTTTATGTATCGTTCATCCGTCACTTAAACAACAAAGTTTCACATTTTCTTTTCAATACCCCTACTACTCGGCTCTGTCGCCCCCACCTCCTCCTCCTCCTGCTCTGCTCTGATTTCAGCATGCTAATTTAGTCAGTGCTCCTCAGCATGATTCCTTCGCTCTCTCTCCCATTCTTGCTGCGATTCTGCTCCCTCCCCTCTGGGACCTGAAGATTAATATTCCTGGGCCCAACAAGATAATTACTGATACTAATTAGACATGATTATGTGAATTTGATACACTTATTACTCTAGATAATGAGTAGGACATATTATCCTAACAAGCACCCGTGCCGCTTAGTTTACTTTACACACGACCCACACACTATATTTTCTGTTATTGTCACCTCAATCAGAAACAGATATTCTCTTGTAATTATTGAATAAAAGGCCTTGATGTGTGATACCTGTAAGATGAGAAAGCGTTGCTGAGAAAATCAGAGATATGGCTTGTTTTCCAAAACAAAACCTTTTTAGTGTCAAATCAGTGTCTCTGTACATTACTCATTAATGTACTCAGTGTTGTTTTAAATGTTTTTAAAATGTAGTTTTGCAGTCTTTATAGGAGTTTTTGTGTCAACTTTTAGAGGGAAAAATACTGTGAAAATTTACTTTCTGATTCCTCATTTGATTTATAAGCAAACCCATTTTTTTCCTTGTAGGTCATACGAAATCTGTTCTCATTAGTGTAATGTTACCTTAAATTCAGTTAACCTTATTTTTCAGAATAAAATCACCCAATTTTTGGAACAAATAATTGTATCACATGACAAAGTTATACTCTAGTTTGATGCATTTTGAAGCTTAAGCGGTTCATCTGATTCTACCTCGCGTGACGTGGAAGTGTATCAATGAGCTTTTCAGAGTAGTTAGGTCAGGATGTGTTGTAGCGGCTGCTCGCGAACAGGAGGGAACGACCCCACATGGCGCAGCCTAGCCCATGAATTAGTAAAGAGAGCCAGGCGTCCATGGCTTGCCTGATTGGAAGTTAGGGAGAGAACGCCTGCTGACGCCAGTGGAGATCGATGTGGCAGTCAGAGGGATGAGGCGAGATAATTAGCGTTCAGAGTGTATCTTGTTAATTAAGGGCTAATTAGAGGCAGAGGCGGAGGGAGAGGGGTTGTGTGTGTGTGTGTGTGTGTCTGCATGAGGGGGGTTGGTTGACAGAGGGATGTGCACAACTAAGGTGGCAGCAGCATTGCCGTGCTGTAGGAACGACCAAAAAGCGTTAACTCAATTGCACCATTATCACTTGTTTGCACACTTTTTTCCTGTTTTAAAGAAAACAATCCAACCAGACTAAGTTTCAAAACGGCTGTAGAGATCACGAGAAATCAGGATTCATGTTCTTGTGTCTGTCACTTATTTCCCAGGCGCTCCCCACTCCAACAGCAGCACGTCCCTCCAGACGGGCGGGTCTGTGTTTGGCGGCAGCAAAGACGGCATGCACCAACGCTCCTTCTCCGTGTCCAGCGCAGACCAGTGGAATGAAGCCATCAACACCAGTACGAGCAGCGGAGCCCGTAAGACCCTTCCCCTCACCTTCTACATCCCCTACATCTCTTCCAAAGTCATCACCGTGCATAGTGCAGTCGAAATTCACATATTACTACCGCAAAGACGAGTGAACTGATACAACAATGAAGGGATCTCATCTAGAGTTGTGGCGCAGCAGAGATGCCATTTCCCGAGGTTTCTCAGACAGGTGGAACAAGTCTCATTTTCATAATTAGGTGATCAGGGCTGTGATCGCTGTGACCTTTTTGGCTGCCGCTCTTTGATAGAAGCTCCGTGTTCAGAGGAGAGGAACAGTGAAGGTTAACTTTCTGCCACTGATGCATCTCCACTTACTGCCTCTGTGTCACATTGCACCTTGTCACTGTACTTGAGTGAAATAAGATAATATATTCTCCATGCATGTCTACACCCCCCCACCGCCCCCCACCACCACCCCCATCCTGTCTTTACATTCCATCTTACTCTTATCCCCCCCCCCTTCATCTGTTTTCCTCTCTTTTCTTCCGAAGAGGAAAATGAATGCTTTTTGAGGGTACCATTCATCACCAGTTATTTCCCTCTCTTTGTGGTTGGCAGTAAAAAAGCACTTAAATGCACATCAACAGAATAACAGTCATTTCCATGCATGTTTGCACTCTGGTAGTTCTCATTAGCACGGTGGCGGCTCCCCCCCTCCCCATGGGCTCCCAGGGGCCCCGGCAGTTTAAAGAGCGCACTTTACGAGCGCTGCTGGAGTCCAACTGCACGGCCCTCGTGGTTCCGCAGACAAGCCTGTCTCTCATTTGGAGCTGCCAAACGATCAATTCTGCCTGGACGCAGGCACTTCCATCACCCCCTACCCCTGTCTCCCATCAGCAGCATGCCCAAAGCAGAATTACTTAGATTCGTGGCGTCCTCAAATAAATGAGCGCAAGTGTGTGTGTGTGTTCGTGTTCTTGCTGATATTTTTATTTTTTTTGGTTTAGCTGTTTGTATGTGAGTTTTTTCCACGGAGCATGTTTGCGTCTGTATTACAATGTGTGCATGGGAGAGAAAGCCGACTTCACACTGGATGTTTGTGAGTGTGCGTTTGGCGGCCGGTCTGCAGAGGACAAATAATAATTCCCAGAACGGCGTGTTGTGAAAATAAGAAGGCCTAGAATTTCCCATCTTCATGTTTGGTAAACTGAAAAGCCCTCAATATTAACATAGCTCATTAACCAGCATCCAGTCTTCAACTAAATCAGATCCACAATTTGCTCCATTATTCTATCTTCTTCAATTATTTTCATGCTACTCTTAAGGTAACCACAAATGAGCTTGAATGAGGCAAATGAGCTGAAAATAATAGTAGAAACGTTGTGTCAAATGATAGATATGTTGCTCGTCCTTGGGAAGGAGTGTCTCAGTAATCAGTGCATAGTCAGTGCAGACGGTTTAAGGCTTGTAATGGACACTAGAAGCTTTCTACATCTTTGTAGCTCAAAAACGTTCGCTGAATATCTTGTTTTTATGTCTCCTTACAATTTAAGAATCTGGATAACAGCAGCAGAATGTCTGTGGTGTAAAGTGTGACCGGAGTATCAGAAAACATAAACTTGATTGAAATGCTTTCACCCTAATGTGCCTTCAATAATCAATAGAGGGTGTTCCACAGTGAAGGGTGCTCATGTTTTGCCATTTGAATTGACTTGAACCGAGCCCAATCACTCCATTATCCTTGGTGAAGGTTGCAGGTTAACATAAAATGTGATTCTGAGATGCAAAAACAGCAGATTGATGATTCACTGGAGAATGAATGCATCTTAGCCAGGTAACCATTTCCATATTATTTAAAGAATGTCCTCATTTGTAAACGTATTGAGCAAAGGCAGAAGCAGAGAGGTAGTAACCTCTCTTGAATATTGAGCGCAGATTTTTGATTAAATCCCGGCACAATTTTTCTATTGCTTGCATTCATAAAGGCACCCATTCTTAATGCACCAGATGCTTGTTTAGATCCCCCTCTCCTTGGTACACCTCAATCTTTGAGCCTGAATTAAAAGCGTCTGGAACAACAGTCGTCTGGAAATGTGACGTAACTTGACACAAGTTATTGTCATTCGCGAGCCCTTCACATTTCACACAGGCAAAAGATTACTGTAGATCACTGCTCTCCGTGGGTAATTAATTCAATATTATCCTATTGTCAAGAGATTACAATATGTTGGTTCACGGTTCGTATGGCCAAGAAGTAAAATATTGCTAAAATCTAAAAAAAAAAAATTTTTGGCAGAAAATCTATCAAGAATTTTGATCAGGTATTAATTGCTCCAGTCGTATTTTTTTTTATCCATAACATTCAATGATTCTCGATTGTGAGGATTTGTTACTTTTCTTTGTAATATATATGATGGTAAATTGAATATCTTGGCCTGACAAAACAAGGAATTGGAAAACATCAATATAAGCTCTGGGAAATTATAATGAGCATTGTTTGCTGTTTGATGGAAAACAAAAAAAATGAATCAAGAAAATAATCGGGATGAATCTGAAGTTTTAGCCATTATGGGAAGAGTAATATTTATGCATCGTACCATGTGAGTTTAATTACAAAATTGATAATCCTGCACTAATTATCACAATATTATTTTTGTCCATATTGCCCACCCATAGCCCCATAGAAAGTTTGCATGCTGCAACTCTGTTCTGCTATGTGGTAATTTATATGGATGTGCTTTTTCTCCTCTAAGTTTGCACATCAGGACACAGGTAGTTAATGCACAGATAGCCTTATCCTGTGGCACTGTGTTTCATACCTTGGCCTCCCCGATGCGAGGGTGATAGCATGTGGGGCGTTTGATTTCTACGCCAGGCCGTAATGAAGTTTGACATTTAGTTTGGAGAGAGCAGCAGAGCGCGATCAGGCCTTGATTAGTACGCTCTAATTGAGGATAATAAGGGGGAGGCGGTGATTGTTTCTAATTTTTGCCATTAATTGCAGCCGTTGGCTTTGATTGAGGACAGGCAGGGCTGCCATGTCAAGGGGCCTGGCAGAATCATAGTGCTCCTCACCCGAAGCCTCTTGAATAACAATGAAATGACTCCCTCCTTCCTCTTCACCCCCCTCTGCCTCTCTCTCACCCTTTTTTCATTCTCATTCATTCTCAGTGTAGAAGCTGTTTGCAGCTCCCTCTTTGTCTAACCCATAGTCTTCATCCTGAAGCATGTTTTAAACTGTCATCTCCGTGGTGGCAGTGTAACACACTGTAATCACAGGTTAGGCTGATACCTATTCTGCTGCCCAGGTGATCGTGGCTGAGTGGGAAAGAGACTCCTGATCCCCAGTGTGCTTCATTACCCAGCTTGGTCCTGATGGCCCTCATACACACTAACAGCCAGCTAATAATGCCACATCCAATACTCTGCTTGCAGAATCAGTCCAATTCTAACTTCATAATTCTCAATTTAAGAAATATAATCTAGCAGTCATGCATAGTTTAGAGCTGGGAACCACTTACAGGCAGGAGACTTTATATTATGTAAAACCATTAGGTTTCAGGTGCTTTGATATCATTGCTCAGTGATGTGTACTGTAGCTTTATATTTCCTGCCCCTATTACAGACTTCTTAAAGTTCTTAAAGCCTGTAACAGACTTCTTAAAGCCCCACTGGTGCAAACAAAGGGAGGTGTATCACCCCCACATATATGTTTCAGGTGCAGGATGAGCAGGACCAGGGTCATTTTCCACAACATTAGGGGCAGAAATTGATAATTAGAGGTGTTTATGACACGGTTGGGGCCCCTGAGGGGCAGCCCTCCCCTTTAACCTCAAGCGACATTAAACAAATGCTGCCTGTCATGTTGGAGGCAGGTTGGAGCTCAAGTCTTCCACCCACCATACGGAGCTGTGCTGGCAGGACAGACGCTGGGATGGAGAGGGAGGAGGGAGGGGAGGGGGGGCACATGGAGGACCCCTGTGCCCCCAGCTGTCTGAGCCAGCTAATGACTCGTCTCAGGGGGGCTGTTGTAAGAGAGCAGGGAAATTGAAACAGACGCCTCGACTAGGAGCTGCTACATGAGTGGCTGCGTGCTGCCATTCAAAACACCAGAGAGCTTAATGTATGTAGTCCAGCACAAGCACCAATGTTATGTTTATTAATGCGTTGGCACATAATCACTTATTATTTTCCAAGTAGCACTTCACTTTATGCTGAAATATTAATGCTACATTTAAGGATGGTCCCTTATCTTCTAACAAGTTTAAAGATAGCGGTATTCTAAACACAATTCTTAATGTTTTCCAGTATGGACATTGTTTGTATACATCAAGATTAATCTCTAATTCGAGTACAGACATAAAAATGTGTGTATCAGGTGTTGCCTCCTATATTTTGCCCACGCTCAGACAGTGCATCCCTGGGCCCTCTGAGCTCCACTCTCCCCCCACGTTAGCATCTTCAATCCCCTGCTGAGCCCATTTTACTCCTCCAAGACAGCCCCATCTCCCTAAAGGTAATGACCGAATTAGGCCTAATGTTGTACACTGGCTAATGGCACAGTGCCGCACATTATAGCATGTGCAACTGGCAACGACAACAGCAATAATCCCTGAGCCCCTTGTCCTCCTGCACTCCACCCCTGGGGCTGGGACGGTGCACAGGGAAATGAATGGAGTTTGCCACACTACAATGAGCTTTTGATGGGAGACAATGGAGGAGGCTGCCAGCACCACACAGGGTGGTAAGAGGACAGCAATATGGGGCCCATCTACCGGGCCCTCCCTCCCTGCTTCCCCCAGGCCCCTGGCCCCGGCTCCCAGATTCATAATGGCATCTGGAGGGGGAAAGAAGGGAAAGTGATGTCAAATGTCAGGAAATCAGAAAGATGGCAAGCTGACAACCCCCTTCTATCGTCCCATCCCTCCTATCCCTTTGCCCAACGGTAGCACAGGTTAATATCACATTTATAAAATCACTTACAAGAAACAAAGCCTGCTCTTAGCCCCCTGTCACTCTCAGACAGTCGTATAGAGAGCTTTGCCGCGGGCTAACGTAGGTAACCATTTGTTCACTGATAGCCCCATACCTGTCCTTCACTCCATCTAATGCCGGAGCCACACAGTTACTTTTGGAGCACTCAAAGCCATTTCATTATTTTTAGGATTCATGCAAAGTTTAGGAGACAACTTTGCATGAAGCTTTTCAATAGAGCTGATAATGTCATTCATTATTCATTGCTCAGTGCCATTTCACAATGCTTCCTGCATTCATGCATTTGATATTGGTATATTTGCACATATCATTTTTGAGTTTGCACTAAGTTAAATTTAAGCTGCCACTTTAGTTTCATTACAAAGGAATAGTTTCACATTTTCCAAATCTGTCTCCATTTTGTACTCTGCCCATGTAACACATACTGTGGGTGTTTTTTTTTGTTTGTTTATTGTTTTCTTCATGCTTCAGCTGACAGCAGTTAATGCAATTAATAGCGGACTAATCAACAGTTCTCATTTAGCACAAAAAACCTTCACCCAGAGCCTACATGATGCTACAGCAGTCTGTCATAGCAATTTCTACTTTATATTTTATCAAGTAATTTTCCCCCTAGATGGTTTTAAACTTGGACCAAACTGTATTTGTCACATAGTAAATATGCTCTTTACTTGCATGTTTCAA
This sequence comes from Gadopsis marmoratus, assembly GCA_036023855.1. Taxonomy (NCBI): domain Eukaryota; kingdom Metazoa; phylum Chordata; class Actinopteri; order Centrarchiformes; family Percichthyidae; genus Gadopsis; species Gadopsis marmoratus. The sequence continues at coordinate 16,537 of JAVQJF010120148.1, forward strand.
AAACCTGAACATTTTGTGTTTTCTACATGCTTCGCTGGAGAATCGGCCTAAAATATTTTCAGTGTTTTAAATGATCTGGGCTAGATGTGGTGAGTCGAAAGAAAGCGTAGTGCCCTTGTAATGATGACCCATCATTGTGGCTCTGGTGTGTTTTTATGTCACTGAGCAAAGATTGTGTAGTCGTACCCAGTTAGTATGAAGCTGTAGACACCAAGCTGAAGCTGGGACAGTGAAACCTAAACTTGCCTACATGGGCAGTGAATATAAAACCAATAAGATAAAACTTAAAAAGTCCAAACTACTCTTTTTTTGTAACATAAAAAAATAATAGTTTTCCCTGTCTGTGTCTGTTTTCAGCCAATGGGATGAGTGATCCTGCAAGTTCCAGTGTGGGCAGCGCCACAAGTCCTAAACTTGAGCCACCTCCTTCGCCACACGCCAACCGCAAGAAGCACAGACGGAAAAAGAGCACAGGCATCACAAAGCCAGACGGCTTATCTGCAGGCAACGAAGGTACAACACAATCACATTGCTGCAGTTTGGAAATGACCAAATATTCTAAAGCAAAAAGATCTTCCATGGTCTACAGGTGCCTAACTGGCAAATAATTTACTTACAAATAGGTGCGTTCCTATCCAGCTGTTTTAAGCTCATTTTTGACATTCACTGAAGAGGCTAAAAATAGCAGCAGCCAAAAAATCAGATCTGTGTGGATCAATGAGGATACTGTACACAAATGAATACATGAAATGCCATATTTGTTTCTTCTACAGTGGTTTAATGGCACCTGAGGAACTGGTGCCGCCAGCTTTTTATCTGAATGAACCAACCCCTTATTTTCGGGTAGTGGTTGGGAACACACTTTTCTTTGCATTTTCTTTTGCTGATTTTCTGGAAATTCAGTTCAAACTTGCGCTTATTTTGAATGGAGACATGACTAACGTAGAGACTCAGGTTAATTTCCTAGCAGTGCAAGTCCAAAAAGGGAGAATTTGTGCACCCAGATCTATCTGAATTGATTTATTTACATATTTCCATGTTCAGCACAGAGGAGTAAAACCTATAGATGTTTCAGCTACTTCTTTAGTGTGCAAAATTGGTTGTGCACGTCAACCAATGCATTTAGCACTTTCTGCTGTTTGGAAGCCAGTGAGGGCTGACACCTTTGGAGTTGCACAAGCAACTCCTGTCGGTTTGTTTGTATGCCTGCACAGAATTGGTTGGGATTTTGGGGATAACCCAAACCTGAGCATTATGCTCTCCCTGTGAAACGTTTAACTGACAGGTGAAAGGAAGTGGTAGCTGTAACTATATCATATTTTCTATATATTTAATTACTTGTAATTGGCGGCTTTATGACTGACATATCTTTAAGTCACACACTGACTCAGTGATCCTCTTCAACTTGTGTCATTAATAAAGTTTCTCTAGTTATTATGAAAACAGAGCATGTGATCTTCTATATTTTGATTAAATATGCCTGTGAAGTACATAAAGGTGTGTAGTTTTGTCTTTTAACGTGGGCCCCTGCACAGTGTGCCCTTGCAGCCACCCCCATCTCTTTTACCCTCGTCTGAATGGCCTGATCTTCAGAAGCCATGGCCCTCCTCAGCAGGGGAGTGGCAGTCGGCTCTCCACCCAATTAATAATGATTCTCCAGCCCAATGATGAATGGAGTCCCCTAATTGGATGGCATTGTGAAAACACTGGGACGCATTTCAGAGGCCATAAAACCGATGTCACCAGAGTGGGATGATCAATCAACAAGATTGATACGCTGGATAACAACAACAATGGCATTGACGCCTCCTAAATGGGGCAAACTATTTATAATCATTATACTTTTTTATCATGGTCTCTGACAGCTCCTCTTTAAAGTCTGAATGGGTCTGTTGACCACATTGTTGCTTGGCGTGAACATCATCGGCACCAGATAAGTGGTGTGTGGTCACATCAGAATACTGGTGAAAGTTGATCTCCGATCGGATCATTTGGTAGTTTTGGCATGGTCACTTACAGTTGCTACGCGTGTACAGAAGCAGTCAGCAGCTCTGTGTAGTCTATTCAAGATGTCCATTACTTCTGTTTTATTTGACATTACTTAGCTCTTAATGGGACTCTCCTGGCAGAGTTGCACAGTCCCATCAAAGCCTTGAATGAGCGATGGCTTGCATTATCAAACATCATCAAATCTCATCGATAAAAATGCACTGCAAAGGGATAATTGAAGTCAGATTACCCCTGGACTTCCTGAGGAGGAAATCCAAGAGTAATCAGACTGGAGGAGGCAGATTCTAAATGTTTCTCACGTCATCAAACACGCTCATTGTTTTCTATCTCCCTCATGGTTCTCTGCGAGGTTTTCTATTAGCATCACCTTGTCTGTTCTGCTGAATGCTCCGGATAGACAGACATATCGCTTAAACATTGGATTCACCCAAGTCTGCGATGTGAATTGTCTCTCCTGTTGAAAGAACAAAAGAGAGAAGAGGAGAGGTGGGATCCTTGAATAAATTGCTATCAGTTTATCTCATTTACGGGGCAATCAGAAGCGTGCAATGCAGGCTGAAATTGAATTTTAGTAGTTGTGAAGCATCATAAATCAAAACAGCGTGCATGTCTTAAGGTGAGAAATAATTTTGGCCGTCATGGGACGTGTAGGATGTAGGAAACTGTTGCTGCACCATCATTTCCAAATACGGTACTGCAGTACTTAGCGAGACTCTGCTACGTGGCTGCTGAAGTGGGAGAAAATTTGACACACATTTTATGACCTCAAGTTCATTACTGTGATTATGAAAGGCTAAATGAGAGACAGAAATTGCACAGAAAAACAATCTTTTCAGCAAACTTTCAGATAGGCTTCAGTCGCTTTAAAATCACATTTGAACTCTTGTACTGGCTTTAAAAAGCATTTATTTGTAATCAATTTCAAGCTGTATTTACATAATGTATGAATTCTCTGTCATATCTACGGCGCTACACTTCCACCAAGGATATGCACGATGGACACAGTCCCTAATATCCTATGCAGTGTCAGAGCTGTGTGGTGTAATGAACTTCTCATGTGCTTAAAGAATGATGCAGGATGCATGGCGAGACAACTGACAGCCCCGTAATGCGTTTCCCAGCAGCCGCCCGGCGACGAGCTTTCTCGGTGTGTCGCTCGCCATAAACCCACTGGAAAATCGATGGCCGATAAAGAGTTGTGTTCAGGGGGAGCCCCCTCTGATTAATGCAGACTGTCAGGCAGCATCATTAATGTATTTCTCTTTTAAAGAAAGTGTATCAAATGCTCATTGTTTGGGGTTTTTAGCTTGTCCAATGTGAGCAGAAAGGGAGGTGCAGGAATGGAGGGAAATAGTGACGAGCGGCTCCTTCCTGATTCTTCCAGTTTTTATGGATGAAGATATTTACCTGTGTTAAGGTCACAGAAATCGGGGAGAAGGCAAGAGCTAAGTGTTCAGGTCTTTATTTACACCTCCATCACAAGATTTGATTCAAAGTCTACAGATGGACAAGAAATTTAACCATATCGCGTCAAACTTGACTTGCATTTTTGCACATTTTGAGCAAACGCGCAGCAGGCTTACAGTTCTAATTGAAAATAACGGTCTAAAGGAAGCATTACTCGTACTGCAAGACATTCACTCTGAGTTAGATGTGTATTGTGTTTGGAAGGAGTGCGGTCAGTTCACTGTGATTTGATGAATGACATTTTTTAATCAAATCTATCTTAGATTGGTTTATGAACCTCTTATTTAATGAAAATTTAAATAATGGATTTTAATCAAGTAGTTATTTTTTTACAGTTTAAAGTGACTGGAATTAAAGTGGTTGAAAGGACTCCTCGACTGGATTGCATCAGCAATTAGAGGAGGATAGGGAAATTATTTTTATGTGTAGAGAAAGTGGACTCCTAAACTTAGATGAGAATCCTAAAAGGAGGGTGCTAATGTTAGCTTTTTGTCGCACGGTAGCTGAGGAAGGAATGTGATGCCCTTATGAAATCAGTGGAAATAAATAAAAAAAAGTAGAAGTTATTTGCTCAACAGGAACAAAGTGTTGACACGAATGCATACTTGCAGTAGGAGGAACACTGCTGGCATGTGACCATAAAACGTCACTGACAGACATTTGACTAAAAATAAATGTGTTTGTATATATTGACATTTATTAACACATGTGCCCATATGGCTTCAAGCATTCTTTTTACAATAATTGTGCTCATTATGCTCAAAAAGACACAATAGAATCATCGGACGCTGGCGATCAATGGGATGGAAACTAGTACCTGGACAATGCAGAATTAGGATGAATTAGCTGCAATAATCAGAATCGGCCGTTTTATATTAAAAGTAATAAGGCTTCCTTACCGAAATCTAAACCAATTTGCAGTGATGCTGAATAAAAGGTGTACACCATCTGAACTAACAGGCTTAAAGGTGGAGAGATATTTGAATGGCTGCCTTACACTACATCAGTTCTGCAGGTTTAGGTCAGAATGAAAAGGATCTTGATCAGAGTCTCGTTGTTCCTGACTCATCTACAGAGCGACTGGAACAAGGACTCGCGGTGTTTCTGTGTTCACACTACAAGTTAACCTGCATCGCCTGTTGACCAAAGACAGTATCAAGTTAGATGCTGTCTGTCCAACTTAATCCTGTATCCTTTTGTCCTGCACCTTAGCAAACTAAGGGTTAATATCCTCTGGAGTCCAGCTGAGGATTAGGAAATGGAGGTTTAACTGCCTGTGCTAATGGTGGGTGTTTATCTCAATACTTTGTTTTGTCACTCCCCGACTCGCTCTCATTTCCGAAAGCTGTCCCTGGAGCCTCCACTCTTGTAATGGCTTAGCTTTCTGAGCACCACAGTATGGAGGGAAAGGAATAACAAGATTCTCATTTGGGCTCCATACACACTGCCCACAGATACATGTATAATTGGCCCTGTTTTCATTCTGCTCTGTTGTTAAATGCACTAGCTATTAGCGTGGTGCTATTGGTGCTGATTTCATGTGTTTGTTTATTGTTGGAAGGTGTGTTGTGCTCCTTGTTTGTTTGAGCGTGTGCATGTAGAAGTGTGCAGAAGTGTGTTCGTGTGCGTGTGTCAGATACAGAGTGTGCTCTCTCTCTCTCTCTCTCTCTCTCTCTCTCTCTCTCTCTCTCTCTCTCTCTCTCTCTCTCTCTCTCC
>JAVQJF010120149.1:0-46457 GCA_036023855.1 Gadopsis marmoratus
AACGCTGTCGTGTGTAACCGTCGTATTGTTAAAGTTGCAGGGGGATGTCATAATAGTTTTGTGCCCCCCCCCCCCCCCCGTGAGGCCAAACACAGCCAGCTGAGCCTGATGGACATAATAATCCCTCATGTTTTCTCCCGGGGTGATGATGACATTTGCCTGAGGCTTCATCCTCTAGGTCGCTCTCGTGTTCTGTATTTTTGAAGGCAGATTAGAGACGTTACAGGTGGCCCGCCGGCGGCCAGTGTCTTGTGAAATGTAAGCTTTCTCTGTGTCATCAATAGAGCCCATCATTGCACTCAAATGCAGCGTTCCAACCTTGAACTGTGTTGGCACCGACTCATGGCTGATTAGAAGGAAACACAAACTACTGGAGCATCTTGGGGGGGAGGCTGTGAAGATGATGAGGGTGAGATGTGTTGTCTGAAAGTTTTAGGCAGCTCTAACATCAGTGGGATTTCTTGTTTGAACCAAATGTTCCACGCCTCATGCCTCTGCGTGACTTCTGTCCTCCGTGATGTTTTGTGTTTTCCCATTGTCGGCTTTCTTTTTTTCTTTTTTTTTTTTTCTTGTAACCTCGCATGAAGTCCTCATTCCACCATTCCTGCATGAGTCACATGCTCCCCCTCACAGCACCAAGACAGAGAAATGGCTTTCAGTCTTTGGGAGAACACAGATATTTTCTTTCCAGCAACATTGCTAAGCTGTAACTCTTATTTCCATCAAAGGACATGGCTGCAGTCGCATATCCGCCCACTCTTCCTCCAGAGTGAATGTACCCTTTTTTATTTATTTTTTTTTTGAGGGAAGGAAGGGGGGTGGGGGGGGTATACCTACTGCCCATTAGATGCTGATCCATAAGGAGTAGGAGCTCCCTGCTCACATGCCCATTCTCTGATCCGTCCATCTGCCTCCACCGTGGAACATCTCAGCAGAGCATGTGCTGTTTTTGTGTCATTTTCATTTCTTTGGCGCTTATAGCTGCTGCCGTGCAGTGATACAGAGGAGGCCTCGCTCTCGGCGAGCAGGGAGGGGTTCAGGGTTTTACTGTTGGCTGTTCAATACTGTACTTTATTGTCATAATCACACAGTCATAAATAACGAGATACCGTTCGAGCATCTCGACTGAAGTTAGAAATGCATAAGGTGACAGCGCTAAAATCCAAAATGTACTTCGCAGTTATTGCACTGGAGGAGTGCAATGTATAATGATGGCAGAGAGATTGAGAGAGTGGTTGATGGACGCATCAGTCCAGACACACATTTTCTTGAAACAAATCTGTGACATACAGGTTTCAGGATGGTTATGTTCACTGCCAGCAGTGCAACAATGACAACCATGGCATAAAATATTTGTTTGTGTTTATTGCAGAGGATTGTGCTTGGCAAGCGTTCGGGTACACCGCTTTCTAGAAATGAACTTTTTGCAAGATTTTATGCCTTGTTTGAACATACTTAGGAAAGAAGATCTTAAATCTGGAAACGGGAAACTTCCTTGAAGACATGTTTTTGTTTTCACTGACAATTTAAACATTTGAATCTGATAGTGAGGTGCAACAATTTGACTAAAATATCTTATAATAAATTGATATTTCTGAATACAATTCAGCTTTTTATTTCAGATTGTTATTTTTGCAGTAAAGACAATCCTGCTGCTGTCTTCCCGCTGAAAGGTTGTGCTGCACCTTTTTTCAGAGACGGCCTGAGCATCTGAGCAAATCAGAAATTCAGTGCGAATGTCACCAATGAGTCAGTCTCCTTGAGGTTTTCTACTCTCTACGGGAGTGTCCATGAAGTGTCAACAAAATGGAAATACAAAATGGAAATGATGGACGATTACTCACTCAAGCGCCATCGAGGGCTTTGGTTTAGGGGTCTGAAGGAAAAAAATGTGTCGAGGCAAAATACAGCGTAATGAGTTGCTTGTTTTATGTAATTATGAGCCGACACTACAGAATGAGGAGTCTTTGTGCAAGGAGTTGTTTTTCCTACCACTCCTCTCTGCATTACTATGACAACATGTTCATTAGTGCTTTGGTTGCCGGTGCTGTGTTTAGCACTGAGAAGCCTCTGCAGCAGTGTGGAGAGCTTACATCTGAGCACGGAAATCAATAGAAAACACCTTCGGCGCTGCGTCAGCATCAGGGTGATATAGACCTTAGGATGGCTGAGTGTGTATATTTTGATGCAAATATAGTGTGTTAAGATGTGAAATGGTAGAGGATATTGATTTAAAAAAAGTACAGACGGGATGTTTTTGTGTACAGCTCACAGGAACCCACAATGTATTGTTCTTGGGATTTTAGGAACTTGAAGAACATGGTCCTTGTAAAATTTCATCTGATGTCAAGCCTATATCAACAACATCATAACATGCAGTGCGCTGGCAGATGTCAGACACCCCCTAACACAGCTAAAAATGTCATTAGATGTTCAGTAAACATGTGCTGTGGACGTTGAAACTTCCTGTATGGTGTGTTGACACCCAGCTGCCAACATCCTGCAGCGTGAGAGCTCACGAGAGCTAATCAGATGCACCTAGTGTTGCATCCAACCACCCTGCAGACAGTTGGCGAGTGTCTGTCACCATTGGCTGTTGACGTCAGCCAATGAGAGGCAGGCATCAACCTCTAACCCTCCACCAAAACGCTGCTGATGAGTGATGACAGATGCCGGCGTGCTGTGGTGCTGAGTCAGCGCACTAATCCATGCGAACATGTCTTGCCTTACAGTTTGTCGCCCACTTGCCAGAGCCCCACCCTCCTGAGCCCATGCAGCCCCTGCAGCCCCTGCAGTCCCTTACAAACCCTTCATCCCTGGAGGTAAGACAGCCAGGTCACACGTAGACTGTTTCTATGTTTGCGTCACATTTGCTTAAAACTACAGTGCCCAGCTGTTTTGGGAAATTCTTACAAAATTTGTTTTGTTGGCAATAAGAAAAGTATCTTGGAGCAGTTGGTCTGTGCCTGTGAACGTCCACTAATTCCTACTGCCAAAAGCAAAAAGGATGCCACACTATTTGCAATGGCACAAAAAATGTATTGATGCATAATCATAAGATTTTGGCCACATGAATCACAGATGCCGCTTAAAAATAATAAAAGTTGTTTTATTTAGTAAAAAGGTCAAAATGTTATTCTTGACCTTTTGAAATCGCAGTTGACAAACCGTTTCACCACAGAGTCCATTTAGCAACTGTCCTGGTGCTTTCAATCAAATCACGTGTTCTTGCCATTTGAACATCTGTTATATGACAAATCCATCTGCAGAAGAAGATAGTTTGACATGATCGAAAGCACCAGAACAGCTGCTAAATGGACCATGTGGTGTGATTGTTTAGGACCTGTATCACAAAACACACTACAAATGTACAAAGATAACATGACGGAGTAGAATAAAGCTTGAATTTGGCATATAGACAACAGTAAATACATTGATGTGTATTATTTTGGTTTGGAGAACGCTGTCCACATTCTAAAACCCTGCTTGAACAGTAAAACAGTCAAATGAACAGCTAAGCTAAGCAATTTCTGCCGAGTTGTTTTCCAGTTACGTATTTTCCAGTATAACTTCATTAAAAAGTGTGAAATATAAACTCTGGGGGAAAATATGGAAATATGCAATAGGTTTGAGTTGTCTTTTGTATATTAAGATGCTTTTGTTTCACCAGTGAAGACCTATCATTTATTAGTTGTCTCTAAGTCTATGTGGGTTGCTTGGCAACGGTGCTGGGTGCTGTGGAGGAAGGCAACACTGCAAACAGAGGCGGCTGCATCCAGCATGTCTCTGGATGTGCGAGCACTGCTAGGCTGTCACGCCACACACTGTGCAGTAATGAATCCCATTTTGTTCGTTGAAAAATGAGCAAATTTTAGTGGGGAAAGTCTCTCAGACATGATGATCATGAATTTCGTTAAACGATGCAGTTTTCACACACAGTCTAAGTAATCTGATGCCACAGTATAGCAGGTTTGTTTGCATCATTCTTCACACTATTTTGCATTGGAGAACCCCCCCCCCGCGTTGTTTCACCACCTAGAAACATGTTCATTCTCTTGCATCAGATTATATATTTGTATGCAAGTAAATTGCTTCCCTACACCGACCTTTTGATTCTGATACACGGACTGTATAAAGGTTGTCTTGATGACGATGATGCACAGATGTGTTTACAACTAATATGACGAGTGCTGCCTGGTACCTGGTGCAGGACTCATGTTAAGTGTATGGGGTGAGTGTCATTTTATTATAATGGCACATATATATATATATATATATATATAGCAGATGTCTAAAATACGGACATGCTGTAAATACAAATCTACAGGCAAAATACAAACCAAAATGAAACAATTCATTCATTTTCCAATACCGCTTATCCCGAAGGATCGCGGGGGGCTGGAGCCAATCCCAGCTAACATTGAGCGAGAGGCCGGAAAACACCCTGGACTGGTCGCCAGTCAATCACAGGGCAGACAAACAGACATTTAAGGGATCACATTCACACCACGAATGAAACAAATGCTTTTTAAATATTTCATCAGTTTAGCAGCCACAACCAAAATGGTACAATCACATCTAGGCTTAAGCTTCGTGTGAGGTGCAGCTAATAAGCCATTTTCTGAAGTGGCGTACTGTTGCTGTACAGCATGACGTTACCCGACCGTGCAGATGTGAATGCAAATGCGAGTAGTAGCTGGTGTAGGAAAGTACAAGAGGGACAAAGCCAGAGCAAATGAACATCATTGGCAATTTATTTTTATCCTCAAATTGAGGATAATTAGAGCGTTAATCCAAATAAATGAATAAATAAATATAATTTATTTTGGTTTTGTGTGCTGTTAAGGATTCAGCGTTCCATGTGCAGTATACATTGCATTATGTTTTTGTTCTTATAATGACATTAGTATGCCTACTGTACACACGTCCTGGGTATAAACAGGCTACATAAACATTAGAGGGACTAAATGCAGTGGAATGTACCACTGTTTAAAAGTTTGGCAAGGATCCACCCTCTACCAGACCTCTCATGGTATATCCCCACAACATCTTAAGCTGCATTCAAGCTCTGTAGGAAATTGCCACAATAGTATGAGTGACCAAAGAGGTAAACATGAAGAGTGTTTCAACGCCCCATATATTAGAACAAGGCTGCTGGTGGATGACAGCGACTGATGTAGTGAGAGTGTTGTGTGAAAACTTTGCGTTCACGGTCATTATAACAAACTGAAAAACAGCTAAAAAGATCAGTGAAATTCACACATTTCTCAGTGTTTGAAATTTATGTCTAAGATTGACTCTTTAACATCACTATAAACGTGCATTTCCACTGCACCCTTACTGAAGGGGATAACTACTATTAACCCATGGTGTGACCCCGTCATGAACCTCGAAGCATCTGCAGGTTTACACCTTAACCAAAAACTCCATATTACAAAAACATCCTTGTCTTAAGTGACGCTATAATATCCATTTAATTTTTTTTGGAAAATGTATTATATAATGGATGCTTAAAGTATTGTTCTGTACGTTTTACTTGTCGTTCATTTGACCAATTGAAACTTTGCTCCAAAGCTAAGGCAGCACTCCCATGAGCATTTCTGATAGTCGATCAAACGCATGAGTCATTTATCAAGCAGGAATGCTTTTGTTTTGGTGTTATAGCAGTGACAGTTGCGCATCATTTGGTCAGTGCAAAACAAGCAATTTGCAGCCGTCGCCTCTTTCTTTGCCTCTGACACTTTACGCTCTCCGAATGGTTAACTTTCGGAAGTGTCTTGCAGCGAGCGAGGAGCCGGCGGCAACGAGCAGCACTGGAACGCAACACCAGGCTCCCGCTCGCTCACACGCGCGCAACCAGCGGCACACGAAGCGGCGGCGGCGTCCGTTTCGGCAGAACTACAGTGCTGCTGCTGGCATTTACACACCAAGCAAACCGCCATGGAGGTGACGTTTTGACGACGGCACCGCGGCCACAGAGCCCGACCGGAGGATGTAACGGCGGCCCCGGAGCTGTTGGGGGCCGCACGAGGTGGCGCAAGGCTCCCCGCGTGAACACAAAGGCAGCCACCGAGGAGAAGCGGCGATGGCGGGGAGAGCGGCGGCGGCAGCACCGGGAGCGGGTTCGTCGGCGAACCGAGCTTCAGCTATCTGAAATCACCATTAACTTTTGAAAACCCCCCTCCAGCATGTCGGACCCGAGTCACTGGTCTGCGGACCCGAGTCACTGGTCTCCGGTGCCGAGCCAGAACAAGTCCCACTTTGTCCCGGGAGCGCTGCTGAAGCGCTCAAAAAGGTAGCTAGCCTATCGGGAGTTTGCATGTGGAGGTTAAGCTAGTTTGACGCGTTGTCTTTAGGCGCTTGCCGCGTTGAAGTTGCCGCCAAGTATCGCCTTGTTGGCCTTCAGCTGGTCTCACGCGTCTCGTTTAGCGTCGACTCACTTCACGGCAGACGCTGTGAAACATTCCCAAACACGAGCTGGCTCCCGTCAGAAACGCTGAAAACGCGCTAAAGACGCTGTAGCTAATCCCGGCGTGTCGCTCGGTATAGCGTGTTTCGGTACGCGGCTTCACTCGGCGAGCTAACATGCCTGCGAGCAGCTAACACAGTTTTGTTTGAGTATGTGTTCGAGAATGAATGCTCTCGGGCGTAACGCCACAAACATCAAGACACGACGTACACGTTTTCCTTTGTTGACAGCGGACGCGACACTGCAGCGGGTCTGTGATGGACAATAAGCTGCAGTTGGCACATACAGCTGTGAGGATGGACCGTCCGTTGGCAGTTGTGTCTTCAGGTATCTCCTTTTGTCTGCCCGACCCGCAAAGATAAGTCGGGTCGCAATCATCAAGCAAGGCAAAAGCAGCACTTGCCTCACATCTGGGAAGATGGAAACTGATATTGTTGTGTATTTAACATGTTTGGGGCTGCAGCAACAGTTACTCTCCCGGGTTCATTTTTGCGGTCGATTAAACGTTCACCGCACAGTTTCCCCAGAGCCCAAGGTCTTCAGATTCATTGTTTTGTCCAACAAACGGTCCAAAGCTCGAGGATATTCAATTTACAGGCTGTACAAACATGGGGAAACGGCAAACAACCTCGTCCGAGAAGCTGGAGAACGGCTTAAATGGTTCATAGGTTATCAAAATGATTGGTCAGTCTAATAATCGATTGATTGACTTATCATAATGTTCACCCTGGTGCCGCAGCAAAATCTGCTCAGTTGAATGTTGCGTGTCAACGTTTGCCCCCTTCTTTTCAGGACCAGAGGATTATTTAGCACTTTATATCCGTCACACATATATAAAGTGACAGAGTCTTGGACATCTGTGGCTCAAGCTGGCCCTGCCGTGGCTGCCCTCCAGCCTCGAGTCTGTTGACGGGAGGTTTCCTCTTTGTGCTTTGGCCCTCATCAGCTTCCCCTCTTCATCTGAGACAGACATTCTGGTGTGTCATGACGCTGCCTGCAGATTAGAGTTGTAGTTACATAAACATTTCTCATTTCTCGGCCCCGAAGGAGGAAATAATCTCATCGTGCTCGAGTTTCATCTTGGTGGGCAGAGAAGAAGAAATCTCAGTTCTTCTAGCTAAGCATCGCAAGCCTCATCTGTGCTCGGCCAGGAAGTGCATATTTTTGGTAACTGCTGGAGCTGCAGGTGGATTTTCAGAAACCTTTTGTCCTGGCCGTGACACAAATGCATTGTTCTTCGGGGCTCAAAATGTGAATATGATAAAGTTAGAATTGTGGTTGGTCTCCTGCGCAGGTGCATGATGGATATGCAGGCATTACATTCGGCCTCTGGCAATCAGGAAGAATTGAACAGAACTTTAACTTTTTCTACGCCACTTATTGACAAATCGACAATGGAAGTTCTAAATTGCATTACTGCCACCATAATAATAATTATATTTATCTCAGTGAGCACCACTAACTAGACCATAGTGTGTAGCTGTAGAATGTGATCATTTATGGGACTAATTTGAATACCAAATCCAAAGCACTATTACGTTTATGGTGCCTGTGGTGTAGTTAGGGTAAATGTACTCCCAGTTTATACCCCAGTCTGCTTCCGGTTTGCACACGGACAGGGATGAGTTTTGGTGTTCTTTCAGGCTTATTCATTATGGCACAATAGTTCCAGCTTAGTGGTTCACGGTCTGCTACTTTAGAGGTCCACTGTACGCTGTCATAACATGTCTTTTGTGTCCTCAAGCTGCTGCTCAATACACACAAACGCACACCTGGGTATAAATACATGCTGAAGTGTTGAGTCAAACATGTAATTATAGGTGGATAAACCAAGGGCCAAGATGATTACACTCAGCTTAAAGGAAGTTATTTTCTTTCCCGATAGGCTCATCGTTCAGCTTAACTGTTTAGTGATAAATAGAAACACCAGGACCCTCCATGTGTTCCAGTAAGCAGTTTCATTCAGTGCTCGGTGCTAACATCTTAGCAGCGACACAATGCTGCTCTAAGTGACAGTTTTAGATTGTTAACATCAACTTAGAGGTGAGAAATGAAAACGTCTAGCAGAAGCTTGCCAGGAAAATGACACTGACAAATAAGGCAATGTTGTGAGGGCATGGCAGCGATATGCAACCCATATGACAAAATAGCCTGTCAGAAAGATGTTAATACATCTGCCTAGCATAGTTCATCCATGTCACCAATGGGAGGCTGTTTTCATCTGCGAAGTAGATCACTTGAAATACTTACAAGATAAACCTGTTTGTTTTTTTATTTGATATTTCAAAAACACATGCTACTTAATAAATACCACAAACAACCTAACGTGATCATGTTACTGTTACTCAACAAACCGTACGTTGTAGACTGTACAGTAGTGTCGACACATGATTTAGGTGTTTATGCGTCATCACTTACCAGATAAGTTAACCTGGGGGGCAATTTCAGAAATGGTGCCTTTTTTAATGGTGACATTCAACCATGGTTTTAAAACCGATTTAAAATGGCTCATAGGTCATCACAGTCACTCAATATGCAAACTACCACAGACGCATTTTCATACAAATTGTGATGAGAGTTGCTGGTGAGGGACGTGTATTGCGGCTGGCAGTCTGTTGACTTTCTCTCCTTTCCTGCTTTTGCTCCAGCTGTCGCAGCAGCAACAGGAAGAGCCTTGGTGTCGGGACGCCGTCACCCACGCTGTCCCGGCCGCTTTCTCCACTCTCACTCCACACTGGTAAGATCTATTGCAGCGTAACCTTTAATCCCAATTTAAGGTCCCATCTCCAAAAACACGTTGGTACTCATGGTGGATCTACTTTAGCTGCTGTGTCTTAACAGCGCATTGCATTAGCCAATCAAATAGCTGCGAGTGCACATAGCATCTAAGATACCTTGTAGCTTTGTGCTCATGTACATGAAGATTATTTTCGTCTTGATACCTTTCCAGAGTTGCACAATATTGTTTGTAAGTATAAACTACAGTATGGTGTCTTGGCATTAAACCGGACTATCTGGTTTGTATTTTAACTGTTCCCTTAGACGTGTGTCTACACCAATGCATGCTATTGCATTGGTTCCTGATTCCAGCTGTTGCAGTACAGCACCTTGCCTTGTCACACATGCACTAATACAAGATTAAGCTTGTTCAACTCATAAATTATAAACCTCACCATAGCCAGTATCTGGTTGCCTCTACAGAATATTCAGACATATTTAAATGACCTGGAGTCACATCTGCTATCAAACAGTAGCCATTATTAAATTCTCAACAGTCGTTAAATGTATGGCACACTGGGTTTGCCAAAGACAGACACTAATATATGAATATTATTGTGCAAAAAAGTTATTAATCTACTTCCACCACAGATCCTAAATGTTTGTGGCAAACGGTAAATAAAAATTAATGTTATATATAAGAAATTGACCAATGATTGAAAATAATTAGTGATTTTAGCCTGATTGATACTGGATTATCTGGGAGTAAAAAAAAAAAAGGTCTAACGATATATTGGCTGATTTCGTCTTATTTTTTTCTTTTTTTTTTTACATAAGCACATAACATAAACAAATATTTTTCATATGGATCCCTTAGATTTTTAAAAAGAAAAACATATTGATTGGGACAATTTACATTTTAAAACCATATCCATGCTCCCTGTTGGATAAAATATGAAAATATAAATGATCTCAAACCTTGTTTGGCATTTCTGTACTGCAATTTGTTGTTACAGCCGCCATGTATACCAATACGATGTCTCTGCAATAATCTAATATCGGTCGATATATCAGCCCAGCTTATTCTACCATCAACACTCAGTCTTCATCAAATAGTAAATGCTATCTGAATCAACAATCGTACAGACAGTGTTCAGCCCTTAATGCCATGAAGCAGCTGCACTGTATGAAAAGAGTCTCGCTCAAGAGCTCAGCTCCTCATACCAGCAGTGTGTGTTTGTGCTCCCTTTTGAACTCGATCATTCCGAGGATTATCAAATCACTGAGTGCAATCAGGCTCTAATCGGGTCTCTCTCTTGTGTCCTAATTGGTACTCAACCACTTGCATGTAAACGAACCACTGTCTCTAGTGCACCCAGACCTCCAGACTCTAGTGAGACCAAACTGAATTAAGACTGTTCGTGGATAGGCGCTGTAATGTTTGGAAAAGTAATACCAACATGATACATTGGACTTTTCTGAGCTGCTGGTTAATGCCGCTGGGTTTTGCAGTGATTGAGGGTTCATGCGTAGACATGATGTCATCCTATTTGGAACATTTCCACTTGCAAACCATATGGTCTTCCCTGTTCTATTTTCATGAGTTTATTATTATACTTGTGAATCGTACCGGTAGCAACCTTGTCTGTCCTCTTTCAGCTGCGAGCAGCCCTCTGGACAGCCCTCGAAATGTGTCGACCAGTGCCTGCCTCAACTTTCCATTTGCCCGAAGGTATGTCAGCATTTCTCTCTTGAATCCTTTTGAGGTGATACATTTGTTTTAAAACGGGTGACACTTCAGTTTACAGGTCTGTAATTTTCTAATATGGTTTTAGGAAGTTTTTGGAGATGCATTAATTATGTAATTTGGTACTAACTGTAAGGTGAATAGGAGTTTCTTTTAAAGGAAAGCTCTGTTTAAGAACAAGTAAGAGTTCTTGCACTATTCATATATTATTGGAAGTTCAGCTGATCTGTTCTGCACTGACAAAGGACCTCTAGGTTACAACGGTAGCAATTACAATGAAATTAATTATGTGGAATATCAATTAAACCCTGTCTCTAGTTTGCCTTTTCATTCATTTCTATTTTCTCTATAAATAATAAAGGTTTCTTGGAAATCACTTTGAAATATTAAAAAGATTATGTGCTGAGAGTTCAAAGTTCATATACAGTTTTCAACCTTCATCAGCACTAGGTAGTTATTTTCTTTACCCAAAACTGCTCTTGAAGTGAGCGAGTGAATACACAGAAAGCAAGGATATCACAAACTGGAAATACAGGCTGCCAATTAGTTATTTATTTGTCTAGCATCCCTTCCAAAAGTGTCAGGGCAATGTATGAAAATTTTGGATTTGGTTTATCAAATCCTCTTGAGGTTCCCTGGAAGATTTGGGCTTTACATCATGATTAGCTAAAATGACAGAACTACAGTTAGTTTTCATTCCGTGTCTGTGGCTCTTCTTTACAAGCCCAGGATCTTTGTAATTTGACAATGTCAACCCAAATGAACCTAATACAAATCGAATGCGTGATCACACTCTGAGGGTTTCCTGTCCGATTCGGTCGGTGTGTGTGTGCTGGGACAGAGGCAGCCAGTCTGGAAGCTGAAGAGAAACAGCAGCAAGGTGACTGAGGCTGACTCAGCCTGGAGCGTTCATACCTCCCCCATCTGCCAGGTCTCCTTACAGCTGTCTTCTCCTCAGCAGTTTAAGTGCAGTTAGATAGAGGGTACCCCCCGAATCCCACTCGCACATCATTCAGCCTGGTTCGCATGGCAACGCGCTTCTCTCACTCCAGGCGTGTGTAGCCACGTGAGACTACAGGTAATGGTGGCACCTTGAAGATACCCAAGAACAGTCGTTGGAAACTCATGAGCAGTTCAGGTGCTTTGTCCTTAAATGTGATGGCAACCAGACAGTAAATAGACACCTACTCTGAGAAAATTGGTTCTGGCATCAGTGTAATCTAGGAAATAACCCTTGAATCTTTAAACCTTTTTTAATAAGTTTTATGTCATGAAGAAACATTCATGGTCCTATTTTATGATATACTAATGCATTACCATTTAATGATCTATTATACCCGAGGAAAGTAATGAATTCCAACACTGTTAAATGCAACGTTTTTGGTCACATACTTTGCTCAGACACCAATCATCTGTTGTGCTGCAGTAATAAAGACTCAAAGCTGTGCAGAACAATCGGTGACCCTGTTCATTGCGGCTTGACGCTCTGGTTTTCTTAGTTAATTTTATAGGTCAGTGTTTACTGAGGCTCTTAATTTGAAAGTCATAATCAGCTAATGAACCAAACTCTTAGAAACAATCAGAGTGGATCCTTTTTAATCCCTTATCCGACTTGATTTGTTGAAGTGGTCTTTAAAATAACATTGTGAAGTTTTTTCACCCTTTAAGCTCATTCAGCCTGTCACTGCAAATAGATTTAATTCTGAATTCTATGGCACTTTCATTCAACCTGTGACTTTTTATTTTTTTTTTCTTCCAGTGGGAATTTTTTGCATAATAACATCTTTACTTTGCTTGAAAACATCATGCCAAATATTATAACACGTGACCTTGAGTTGTTGTTTTTTTTACCACTTGCATTTCAGTGTGTTGAGTTTTTATATTGTTTTCTGTGCAAAATCCAAACTGGAAACGTGATCCTTTCGCTGGTCGTTGTTTGAAGCGAAGAATTGTTTATGTAAACTACATCCTCAAATTAATTTACTTGGCTAGCTGCTCCTCGTATCTCCACAAATGAAAACTGGCAAGTAAGGTAACATTGTCAGTACTAATCCCTCATTTGAATGCCAGGGGTCACCGGATCACTTACGCAAGATTCACAAAAACTCTTTGCTTTTCTCTTTCTCTCTGTTACTGCTGTGATCTCAGTCACTTGGCTCGCGCCGACAGGTAGCGTCTTTTAATCTTCTTGCACCATGTCTGTTGGCTTTTAAAACTTGTGTTTTTATATTTGTTTTTCTTTCTTTAAAAAAAGTCTTGTTATGTGAAGGCATAGGCTGATTTGCATTGAGCTGCTGTGAATCAAGTGAGGACACAAAGGGCCCTGTTATATAGGGTTTGGAAAAAGGACATTAATTTCATGCTCTCGTAGTCACAGGACTCCTCCGTCGTCTGTTATGTAAGGAGTGTCACATATGAAATGCTAATTAATGCCAACGCTGCTGAGGCTTATGTAACATGCGTGTCCGTTTCTCTCAGAGCGGAGGGCCGGAGATGGTCCCTGGCATCCCTCCCCTCGTCTGGCTATGGAACCAACCCGCCAAGCTCCACTGTCTCGGTAAGGCAACCCAAAACATGGCACCATCCTTCCCGGTCGATAAATGGATTTCTAACACCTCACTCAGCTTAAATAACACATTCGTTTATGCAATAAGGGAGAGCGAACGCCAAGCGCAAGATGACAAACTGTTAATTGTTTTCCTCCATCATCTGCTTGAATTAGTCACTCTACCAGTCTGTGGAACTGTGTTGGAAGTAATTCACACAGTATGTGCGTATGCATGTTAATGAGGGGATTAAGTAAAGTGTGTGTGTGTGTGTACCCTTTCTGTTTTAGTTATTAGATTAAATACTTCAAGTGACATTTTATGACAGCTTTTCAACAAAACACATATTTGTCACATTAAAAATTTACGAAGACCTTTTTTTTCCATTAACATCAGCTGTGGTAATTATGCTACCATGGCCTTAAATATGGTGCTTTTTGTTTAGTATTTGAAAAGCTGATTTCCTGCATTACTAGGCAAGCAAGCTTTGTGAGATGTCAAAATGTATAAGATGTTAAAGTACTTTCAAAAAGATTCTTTTGAGAATATATTATTATTATTATTATTATAATTATTATTATTAGACTGTGCGGAGTCTGGTGAAAGTCTGCTATGTGCAGCTATTATAAGGAAGTTTATTGGGTAGAACCGGGCACATGCCCAAAGGTCAGTGTGGACAATAGGGCTCTTCAATGGGTGTCACTGCTCTCTTTATACTGAGGCATTAGAAAGAGACTTCACAGATGCCGTCCCTCTGGCCAGCCTCTGTTCAGGACACAAGGGCCGCAAAATCAAACAGATTGCCGGCAACATACACTGCGTCACCTTTAGTTTAAAAGCGTTTCCTCAGCGCCACAGTAGACTTGGAACGTAACTTATTTGTGTAGGTAATGATGCCTCTGTGGGCTTAGTTATTGTTTACACCATTACCTGAAGATATACAGGCTGATATAACTACCGTTTCTAAATTCATGCACCAGGCACCAGCTACATTTTGTGTGGTGGATTATCAGTTGGGTGGCCTTATGATGGTTTCTTGTTGTCACAGAGTGTGTTATGCTGCTGTCGTCATGCACTAGAAAGTAAATATGAATATGTGAGAGGCACAGTTTCAGATTTGAAGCAAACTCACAATACAGGAGTACAACACAACGTTGTGGATGTCGTCCCTTTAGCCATCTGCCCTCTTTCAACTTCAGGTCTGCCTCATTTGTTTGAACACATGTTTGTAGGTTATAGCAGTAGTGACTAATTCCTCTTAAACAAGGTGATGCCACAGAAAAGTAGCAATGTCCTCTTTGCAAAAGGAAGTAGTATACTGGAACTGTGATCTTGAGTTTGACAACCAGGACTGGAGTACTTTGGTTTCAACGTGCGTTACATCCCAATATATTTCTCTGACTTTTCCTTTTTCTATGGAGCCTTTTAAGGACTATATAAATAAATGTTCTTTACATATGGGCTTTTATTCAATATCCAATTATGTCTTTTTCTGTTGATGAAAGGTCTGTCTTATTTTAAAGTCATAGTTCCACAAACAGTTTTCTATTGTCCACCAGATACGGCTGTTTAAACGTGGGACAACAGTTAGGTAGTAGCAGCCGCACCATATTAAACTCACTACACAAGACATAAAGGCCCAGGATAAATGGTGTGGTGTCTTTATTTCATGCCCGTCAGAATCCACCTGATTTAACTGATGTTATTATCAAATCAATGAACTTAGGTTGGCTGAAGACATGGTAAATTTGGCTTGCGTCTTGGCTAAATTAGCAGCAGATGAATGTGAAGATTCTAACCTGTTAAATTATTTTCTTGACTGATGGATCCCTCTTTGTGTCTGCAGTCATCCTCGTCCTCCCAGGAGCGCCTTCACCAGCTTCCCTACCAGCCGACACAAGATGAGCTGCACTTCCTCTTCAAACACTTCCGCAGCACAGACAGCATGACCGACGAGGATGGGCGGCCCTCGACGGTCATGCGACCTCGGTCCCGGAGCCTCAGGTAGCTAATCATGACTTCGCCTTGCATTGGAATGAGTCTTGTTGACAAATAGATTGTTTCCCTGATGTAATGCTACATATCATAATTTTAGAAAATAAAGGTAATTAGTGCTCAATATATCCACAATTTAGGCGATTATATTTTCTCAAGTGTTGTTCTTAGTCGTTGGATAGCCACATTTCTTGACGCTGATGTTTGTTTTCATAGCTAGTAATGCAGATGGACATGGGCTGCCACAGAGATACCATAATATGATAGCTTTGCATCGGTATGACCAGGACAAATTCACAAGAAAACGCAGCATTTGGCGCCTCAAGTGCCTCAGGTTGATTACAAATGCCTGTTGGCCGGCAGGCAGGTGGAGATCTGAGTGCAGAGCTATGTGGTTTTGACAACTTTTGTCTGTTGGCTGTGCTCTGCGTTGTTTGTGCGATGCCTGAGTGCTCTGTGTTCTGGCACCATGGTGTGCTGTGCGTGGGCATGCTAGCTAACAGAGAGCCTCAGGGATCTTGCTGCTGAACTGTAGTCGAGGGTGGGGGTGGCTTAGGGGGGTTGGTGGGGGGGATCCTGATGCGGAGAGCCACAGTGAGCTGCAGCAGTGTGCGTTGGGCAGCAGCCATGCAGTCTAACAGAGGTGCCTTTCATGACAAAAACAAAATGGCTTAGGGAGCCTGTTTGCATGTGATAGGTTTTTCCTCCATCTGTTCTGTTTGACGCTTAATCAAATAAGGTCCTTTTTGTAAAAATACACTCATCGGCCTAAATACTGAAGTAGTGTTGCAGTAAATGACTAATTGACTGATGTTGATGATTCACACGGTTTGGCCAGAAGATGCATCACAACCTGACGGTGAAATCCACTCTGACTGTACATTTTACCAGCTTAAGAGGTACTAAAATCAAATATTGGGCTCACAATATTGCTTTTGACAGGTTGAGATCAAAAAACAAAAACAAAAAACAACCCTCTTTCAGTCAATCCCATGTGTATGTTTGGGTGGGCTGAACTGAATCCACTTTTGGTCATCTGTAGATAACCGCGATGGCCTCGATGACATAACCACTTTCTCTCCCCATCTCAGTTTAATGGCTCAGAGGAGAGTTGCATGGTAAAAATTTAAATGCACTTGTTGGTCAATTAAACTATACTAATCTGTTGTTTTGTTTCTGTTGCAGCCCTGGGCGATCGAATGTCTCCTTTGATAATGAGATTGTCATGATGAACCATGTTTACAGAGAACGTTTTCCAAAGGTACATTCATGAATACAATACATTACAATAATGCATTAATTGCCACAAATCCAGCAGGTGGCTAATTTATCAAATGTGCTAAATCACTGGTAATGATCAACAACCATATGAATCCACCCACAGAAATATTATGGACATTTGGTGCTGCGGAGAGTAAAAATCATCCTTTAAATGCCTTAACTGTGTGTTTGTGTGCTTGTCTTCCCTGCAGGCCACAGCCCAGATGGAGGAGCGCTTGTTTGAGATTATCACCCACTGCTCTCCAGACAGCTCCCTCCCGCTGGCTGACGGGGTGCTGGGCTTCATCCAGCACCAGTTGGTCGAGCTGGTCAGAGACTGTCTGGACAAGTCCCAGACAGGCCTGGTTACGTCCCGCTACTTCGCTGAGCTGCAGGAGAAGCTGGAGAAACTGCTTCACGAGGTGGGGAAACAGCCAGTTGGTTTAGGTCTAGCAGGACCCATTATGTATACAGTGTATACTCATTATATGGGTCAAAATAGCTTTTAATGAGCACATATGAATGTTTAACTGGACACTCAGATATGGTGAAGTTATGAAAGGGGATTGATCGAGCCGGGGTGAAATGTGCAGCACGTCACCCAATAACCGTCTGATAGCCAAAGGCACACACAATAGATCTGGTAGTGGAAATTGTCGGTGATGATGAGAGGTACTTTTGTTACAGATCTTATCTGTGTTGTGATAAAATGTTAGTTTCTATAGCAACCCCTTCCCCTGTTTCTCCGCATGCTGTCAAACAGAAGGCATGGCCGACTCGCTGTACCTCCAGCTGAACTGATAAGTCTGTTCCCATACAGTGGAACAAATGCTGTCGTGTACACACACACACAAACCTGAAGACTCACTTTGTGTGCCAAGGCTACTTTGTGTGTAACAGTTTCAGGGACAAAAAATTTCATTTTCAGTCATTTAAATTCTCTGTGAGCCTTATTTTGTGATTTGATGTATGGAGTCATTGTAATAGTATTTTTAGTTTGTAAAAGCTATAAAATGTTTGTTTTAGGCACTTATCTGGTCTCTCTTGCCTCAGAAATATCCTCTGGTGTACAGAAAGTAACACTTTTTTTTATTTTTATCTTTGCTGCCAAAAGCACAAAATCTCGTGTGCACTTCCTCTTTATCTTTGCAACAAAAGTACCTTTTAGAGAAACAACATTTTCACAGAAACGTCTTATAGTCATTGTCTACAGGTTATTTTTTCAAGTGTGCATCAGCTCTACTGTTTGAACTTTACATTAGATAGTTTGTATTAAGCAGAAGAACTTTGACCTTGTTACCATGAACAGTGAATGTCGAAAAGAGCCACCTACAAAGAAGAGAAAATACAAAACCAGATGATCTCACAGAAAGAATAAAAAGTGATTAACACACGGTTTACCACTTAAACCGGATTCTCCCAGCTGAGTGGGCATGTGAGGATTCTGTGTTTTCAGTAGTAGGACACAAGGCTGGTTGAAGAATTGGCCTTGTGACTTTTTAGTCAAGACAAGACTGTCTTTGCCACTCTTCCGCATTGTGACATTTGCATTGGATTAAGGGTACGGCATGACCAGAGGGTGAGACAACACACACAAATGCACATGTGTAGAACATGATTCTCTCAACCATTGGGAACTTTGAAGAAAGTTGAAGGAGTAATTTGACATTTTAAAGGTACAGGTAGGTGGGTGTTATATTTGGACAATGCCAGGCTGCCCATTCTGCCCCATTCCCAGTTTTTATGCTAAGCTGAGCTTTAGTCTTCTGATTATAGCTTTATATTTAACAGACAGATGAGAGTAGTTATCAATCTTGTCATGGTCCGGGCTGTGCGCAGCCAGTGTTTCACTAGTACAGTCGCTCCTGTAGTCTACAAGATAGGATGGGGATGACTCATTAAGACTCCACCCACCCTCCCTGCGATTATTCTAATAATTCCTCTTGGTTTAAAGTGTTGTCTTCTCTGAGCAATTCTGACAGCTTCTGTTTTCATCTTTCTCTCAATGCTGTCACCGTCTGCTTTGAGCTAACTGTGTTTTTATATATTTATATTTCCTGTTTCAGTTCAAAGCAGTGCTTCTGCTAGAATCATTTTTCAGCGGTGAAGGAGGTGAAAGAACTAAGCACTGATGACAAATGAAGTTTACTTTTTAGGCATTGTTTTTAGTTAACTATTCTTGTTGCACACCAGTTTATTTTTGTTTTTTTTATTAGCATCATAAAAATACACATTTCTTATTAATGTAGTGTACTAGAAAACATTGTCATCAGACAAGAGAAATTCTGTTAACCTTTTTTTAAATGATAAAATATCCATGATTCATACATGCCATCATATGTCAACATGTGACATGGAAATCACTTTTTCTCCTTTACTTTTATTGTTTTTATGTTACAATTCTTAAAATTTAATTATATTTTAATATACTTCCACAGCACAACAAATTGTGGAAAAACTGAAGGGTATGCAGCATTTGAGATAGCACCATATTCGATCAGAAGTATCATGGTATTTAATGTTAATTTAATAACGTCTCTTGTTCCCATTTGCTTGTTTTTTCTGATTTGTTTTGGATTTTTTGTTTTCCAGGCCTACGAGCGCTCTGAGAGCGAAGAGGTAACCGTCATCATCCAGCTGGTGAGGAAGATCCTCATCATAATCTCTCGGCCGGCTCGCCTCCTGGAGTGTCTGGTAAGCCGAGGAGGAGAAATCTGTTCCTAATTGAAAATAAGATTACTTTGATTGAAATGGGTAGAAGTTAAAGTTAAACGTTAAAGTAGGGCTGAGTCTGAGTCTGACATTTTCTCTCTCTCAAAAGTCAGTGTGTCCCCAGAGCATGAAGTGGATGATCTTTTGAAGGAAGACAATATAACATTTTTTCCGTTGTTTCCCCTTTAACAAACATTCCCAATTAAAACAGTAATTGTCTCTGTAAAAACATTGTTGATCTTTAAATCTATTTTTATATTTCTTTGAGTGTCACAACTGAAATTCCACACACTTCTGTTGATGTGATAGAAGAAGGCTCAGTAGCAGATATCTCAAAACATCAACAGATAAAACCAAAAATATCGCCATGGCTACATTTTTCAGTACCATTACAGTCTAATGTTTCTTTTGTGATGTTGGTGAGTTGACCCTTTAAATCACTCAAAAGCTAATTTAGTATAAAATTAAAAATGTCAGGTTTTATGTCAGGTCATAAACACTAGTATTAAAATACTAACCCTCTTGATGCTTATTCACTTTGTTTGGACTTAAAATTTAAATTTCAGTAATCTTAAATCAGCTCTGAATACTCAGGATGCTCAGCATTATTATTGGTCGTCCAGCTAACGGGATAACTACTAGTAATAAATCAAGAGACTGGACTGGAAGTCTCTTGGACGAGAAGCTGAACATCTTTTTAGACCACAGTTGCCTTTGACTTGTGCCACTGGTGCAGATTAATCACTTGCTTTTGCCGTTTCCTGCTTTGAGTTCAGTCTGGCAGGATACTGGCCTCAGCCAGTCCACGTTAATGAGACCTGGATGCCATTCACAGGAGTTCGACCCGGAAGAGTTTTATCACTTACTTGAGGCAGCAGAGGGCCATGCCAAAGTTGGCCGGGGAATCAAGACAGACATCCCGCGGTACATCATCAGCCAGCTGGGTCTGACCCGGGACCCATTAGAAGGTAAAGGAACTTTGCCATAAAGTGACACATCTTTTATTATTGTTACTCTGTGCATGTGTCGTCTGTCACATTGTATTGGTATGCGATTTAACCTACATCCTAGAAATAGGCCTTTATGAATTAACAAAAAATAAATAAATAACTGCAGCAGTTCTTACGGTGGAAGGAAGTCCTGCAGTGTGAGTGTTTTCATCAAGAATTTTAAAAATACAAGATTTAGTGCCACATAAACATGCTGTAGGAACCACTTTCTGTACAGCTAAATTACATTTAGAACGCATAACATCCCTCATATGTTCTGACAGAACATCATGTTCACTGAAAAACCTGACTGTGTATGAAATAAGACTAACGGATATGGAGAAAGAATCATGGGTGAATTTTTGCTTATGAACACTGTCTCTGTCTGTATTATTATTTCTAGACATGGTACAGCTTGAACAGTATGATGCCAGTCCTTCAGTATCAGTGGAACCAGATGCTAATGTGGAGGTAAACTTTCATTTTTAGACTACCTGTAATTGGAAGAGGATATAGTTTAAGATTAAAAATTAAAACTCATACTTTCTTTAAATGTATGTATTTTAAATTGCTTTAGTCACCCCTGTGTGCTGTGATAACTGTGTCTCTAGAGGATCAGGACATTTGATTTATTTATTATCTTGTGTAGTTTCCAGTGACCCATTTTAGTGTGGAACGGATACCATAAATATTTTAAAACGGTTTATTTTTGTCAGGTGAACTACAGGAAGACATTTTAATGTGAAAGTAAATCTCAAAATTGCCCTGAAATCTGTGACTGCAAGTTAAACTGAACATTTGTTAGGGTAGTATCATAAATGCTGAATTCAAATCCCTCATGCAGACATATGGACAAAATGTAAAAACTGTGTTCAGTATTTATAGTTGGTTTATGGTATGCTCATGTAACAATGCAGAACAGGCCCTTGAACATTAATTATACTCTAATAATCCTCCTAATGTATTGCTTCTACTGTGCTTAAACAGCCACTGATATCATGTTTCTCCTGCCTCTCTGCAGAATAAGGCCCCACAGACGCTGACACCAACTAGAAGGAAACCCCTTGAGAGTGATTTTGAAACGATCAAACTCATCAGTAATGGAGCCTACGGGTAAGAAGAACTGTTTGAGTTGTCTTGGCTTTCTTGTTTGTTAGTTTTCCGAAAGAATCGTTGCAAACATATTTTTTTATTCTTTTGAACCAAGAGCTACACAAATGAAATTTAGTAACTTCAAGGGCACATTTGGATTCCTCGCTGAAAATATATCACCATTGAGTTCCTTGAAACTATTGCATGCCAGAAGCTCCATGAAACCTTTTCAGCAAACCGTAGCAGCTGTCGGAGGTTGAAATTGATGTTTGCGAAGGGGCGTAAGAGTGTTTGTTCACTATATTCACTCATTATATCTTATCTATTTAGAAGCTAATTTCCTCTTCTGATCAAATATCTAGAATATTGACATGGCGGTTTTGGACTAATTGCACAGCAACATGTTGCGTTATTCTGTGTCTGCGGCTTTAGAAAGACGAGGAGTTTCATGGCTCCTTCAGACTTCAGAACAGAAAACAGCTCACCGAGCGCTGCAGTTACCCCTATTGCCGCATGCGAGAAAGGCAAAGATTTTAAAGGGACGAGTACCAAAATTTCATTCAAATATCATCCTCTTTGGCTACAATGGTGGCCGTGGCAACCCCTGTCTTTTCCCTTTTTTCAGTGAGAATATCCCTTAAAGTTTTCTTGAAGCCTTTTTACTGTTAAGTGTGACGGTAATGGGTGTAATGTGTATTTTGACAGGGCCGTGTATCTCGTCCGCCACAAGGAGACCCGCCAACGGTTTGCCATGAAAAAGATAAATCGTCAGAACCTGGTCCTAAGGAACCAGATCCAGCAGGCTTTTGTGGAGCGAGACATCCTAACTTTTGCTGAGAACCCCTTTGTTGTCTCCATGTTCTGTTCCTTTGAGACACGACGTCACCTCTGCATGGTCATGGAGTATGTGGAAGGTAAAGTAGAGGGAGACTTCTGTGAATGCTCTATATTTGCTATTTAGACATTTGGCTCTATCTAATGTAAGTGGCTTACAGTGAGTGGTAATATAGAACTAAAAGTAAGAAATATTTAGAAAACAATGCCCATTTCTGTTTTCTGTTTCATTAAGGTGGAGATTGCGCCAACCTGCTCAAGAACATGGGCCCACTGCCTGTAGACATGACAAGGATGTACTTTGCTGAAACAGTCCTGGCCCTGGAGTACCTTCACAACTATGGCATCGTGCACCGGGATCTCAAACCTGACAAGTGAGAACACAAACCAACTCCCACTTACTCCTGTTTTTTAAGATTTTTGCATGAGAACAGCACTGCATGTACAAACGGTGGCTTCTCTTTTGCACATGTACTGAGTATGCCACAGCTCTGACCCAGTAGTCTTGCTTTTCACTACGATTCATTATATTAGTCTAGTCTGTGACTTGGGAGATAGAGAATCCAGATTTCTTTTTTACCCCTAACCCTTCTTTCATATTTCAGTCTGGGCCCTTGCATTTGCTTGCAGAATTTGGTGAAAGTATTTACCATTCAAATGTAAAATACCCATGGCTTACTGCTTGTGTTGATGATGGATTTGCTTTTCTCTTTCCACTAACAGTTTGTTGATTACATCCATGGGCCACATCAAGCTGACGGATTTCGGCCTGTCTAAAATTGGCCTGATGAACATGACCACCAACCTGTACGAGGGTCACATGGAGAAAGACACGAGAGAGTTTGTTGACAAACAGGTGACAGGTTTTCAATGTAAAGAAGCATCTTTTTGCACATAAGACTCATCTGCGACAGCACTGATTATGGAAGCAGCTGTTTCTGTTCCCCGAAACTCACTTGTGTTTATTTGCTTGTGCAGGTGTGTGGCACTCCAGAGTACATTGCCCCGGAGGTGATTCTCAGGCAGGGCTATGGGAAGCCAGTGGACTGGTGGGCGATGGGGATCATCCTCTATGAATTCCTGGTTGGCTGTGTTCCGTTCTTTGGCGACACAACCGAAGAGCTTTTTGGACAAGTTGTCAGTGGTGAGTGCCAAAATGAGAGAGAAATCATTAGAAGAAGTGGAGGAGTCACCTTGTTTTCTAATCTTCTTGGGAAATCCCTGTAAGCATGCATTTACAAATTGGTATCATTGCATTTGTTGCCAAACTTTAAAACTTTGCTTACAAACCAATATTACATAATAGAGATCTTTCTATGTAGTAGTAATATGTATCTATTCTTTTCTTGCACAGAAAGCAGTTTCATGTTGTATGCCAAAGGCCAGCGTATGGAAATAATAAGTTCCAGCAGAGATTGAACACTTTCAGAAGTTGTTAATGTAAATTTTTGCTCTTGTCTAAGTTGTTTTCCTGTTTTTTGCAGATGAAATAATTTGGCCAGAAGGAGACGATGCCTTACCTGCTGATGCCCAGGACCTGATCACTCGCTTGCTCAGACAGAGTCCCCTAGACCGACTAGGAACTGGTACTCTGTTTTTTGCTCATTAACATGTGAAAAAGCAGCAGATGGTGTTTGATACAGGCTGAAAAACGAGGGTGTTGTCTTTTAATCCTCAAATATCAAGATTTTGTAGCAGGAGTGAAATTGTAATTGTGACTTTCTCCTAAACACAATTATACTCATAAACTTTATAAAGTACATTATGTAAATCCAGAATTAAAAAATAACATGAGAGAAATTCATATTTAGAAGTAAAGAAATTTGGGAGATAAGTTAGAGATACATATAGGAAACACCCATTTGTCAAAATAATTTAAAAAACATTTTATGAATTTATTTTACACACATACACATAAGAGACACTAGCCTGGGGACCACACACAAAATCAGGTGGTCACATAAAAAAGATTATTAGTGTGTCTGTCCCCCCACAGCCATGCCAACATAAATCCAAAGCATTTTGATGCATTTTCTTTATTCTTTGTGGAGATATGTATGACCTAAATAACATTTTTAACTGAATAACATTGTACCTTACACAATTTGATAAGTAATTTGTATGTTGCAAAATCTTGATCTGCGGAGAGAGGTACCTCATCAAGTGGCGTGGGATAATAATTTGTACAATTTAGAAACTGTTCCTTTGCCATTGATTTATTATGAACAGAATATTTGTCAAAAGTAATTTTAGGCCTTCTATTAAATATATTTTGCCTCTCTGTTTATTGAACTATTAAGGTCACAGTGTTTTTAAAATGTAACTCAGTATTTGATTGGCTGTGACAACTTGTTGTAGGCGGAGCCTCAGAGGTCAAACAGCACCCGTTCTTCCTGGGTTTGGACTGGAACGGACTCCTGAGGCAGAAAGCTGAATTCATCCCTCAGCTGGAGGCAGAGGACGACACCAGCTACTTTGACAGTAAGTTACAGTTAAAAAAAAAAAAAAAAGTAAAATGTCTTCTAATTAGCGTTCCATCCTTAACGCTTAAAGAATTGTTTTTCAATCACATTTAAAACGCGTTAGACCAAAATACTGTATCTACTCGTGTGAGAGCACAGAACAGCATTTGTGGTGGCTGTTAAAGACCTCTTGTGATGCACAGATGTATAACAATTAACAAATTGAAAACTTCACAGACTGGATCCTCTATATTTTATGAAACGTTTTCTCCTTTTTCTTTTTGTGAATTTCTCTGAAACTTTGTGTGTATTCTCCTGTACCTGTTTTCAGCTCGTTCAGAACGTTACCATCATTTGGCTTCCGATGAGGATGAGGAAACCAATGATGAAGAGTCTTCCTTGGAAATCAGACAGTTTGCTTCCTGGTCGCATCGCTTCAGCAAGGTATGGTCTGCGTGTTGGAACACAAGAGCTTACGGGGTTCAAAAAGCGGTCAGCCCTTTGAAAAATTGGTAACTTGCAAAACTTGCAGCATTATTTCTATGGATATTTTATTTCAACATTCATATTTAAAAGAAATATGTTCTCATAATTAAATACCTTGTGCTGTGACAGAATTGAGTAAAAGGTAACCATTGCCAGCCAGGCTGTCCCACTGTGTTATGAATTATTAATTAACCCACTGTTACTACAAACACACCTGTACTGGACAGTCAGACTCTACAGCCTTCAGTCAGCAATAAACTGACTGAAAAATTAATCATTGTATAAGATGAAATGATCAAAAATTACCCATTTACATTCAATACTGCTGAGTTAAAGTAATATGTTTACCTCTAGTATGGCTGCTAGACATCATCTGAAAGCTTGTCAATACTCAGCTCTCTATTTCACACCCTGTCTTCTGTTCAACCTCTCAGGTTTATAGCAGCACAGAACATCTGGCAACGCCGTCCAACCTGAGCTTCTCTTCTGACCGCAGCCACAGTGAGGACAAGGAGGACCATGGGGACATGGCAGGACTCAGTCCCTCCGCGGGCCCAGCAGAGATCAACATGGAGTGCAGACATGCCGGACGCATGGCCAGGTAGGCACAGGTGTAAGATGTATCATACTGTATGTCATAAGCTGCTTTTATAGCTTTTTGGAGTGCTTTGAGGTCATCTTTTTGTTAATTTCTTGTTTTGTAAAGCACCTTCTTGCTTGGTTACATGTAGACTTGCTGCCAAAAACAGTTTGAAATGAATGGTTGGCCTTCCCTAAAAGCATTCTCTTGTAATAAGAGCAGCATCAATCAGTGTTAGTGCGTTGTTATGTGATCACTTGTACCAGTTGATTTACCCGTCCAACTGGTCTTTGGCTGTTTGTAGCCTTCGCCCTCGGGCCTCCTCCAGCTCCTCCCAGTCTGAGAGGAGCACCAGCCCTCTGGTGATGAGCAGCACCCACAGCCTGGAGACAATGCCCCGCTTTGCCCTCTCCACTGATGATGAAGGTAAACGTTTTTGACATGTCTGTTCACAACATGTGATGTTCAGAGACATGAACAGTGAGCATATTTACATGTTGTCTACCTTTTAACATATGTCACCTGCAGCTGAGGTGGTTGTGTCGAACCTTCGGAGGATCAGGATTCGCAGCAACAGCACCGGGGCCAAACACTCATCCCCCAAGGACCCAGCCGGCCCTCGACGTTTTGGCAACCAGCTGGAAACACCGGACAGACAGCGACTTCCCTGTGGAAGGAAGGTTCCCAAGTCAGCATCCATCTCAGCCCTGTCTCTCATCATCACTACAGGTACAGAAGCTGATCATTAACACCTCAAGGGGAAGCAGAAGACAGAATTAATGTGACAATGAGCCACTGCTGTAAAGTGCTACACGTAGAGAAAGATAGCACATTAACTGCTACAATCTGTGATTCAAGTGGATTCCAAATGTTAGATGCAGTTCCAGAGCCGGGTGACAATCACGGAAGTAAAACAAGCTCATATTTAAAACATAATAATGAAAGTAACTGAACTGTCCTGTGTGTTTATTTTTTTCAGATGACTCGCCTGGCGGCCTCCAACCCTGTCCCATCTCCCCACGCTCTCTGTCCTCCAACCCTTCGTCGCGTGACTCCTCCCCCAGCCGGGACCTGTCATTCAGCCCCGGCAGCCTGAGGCCTCCCATTGTCATCCACACCTCAGGGAAGAAGTACGGCTTTACCCTGCAGGCCATCCGGGTTTACATGGGTGACAGCGATGTCTACACGGTGCATCACACGGTGTCGGTGGGTGTCACCACAACACTTAATAAAACTGGTGTCTGCCTAAAAATGACACACCGTCTTTAACTAGTTCTTGGGTGTTTCAAATGGTGTCCATGTCAAGTAATGTGCTTTACTCAGATGGCACTAACTCATGAGAGAGAGGTATGAAAAGGTGGTTATGTAATGCTCAAATGAAACTCCTCTCTTCACACTCACTGTGTTGCTGTTTTAACAGAGTGTGGAGGAGGGCAGCCCGGCTCACCAGGCGGGTCTCCGTACTGGAGACCTCATCACCCACGTGAACGGAGAGTCTGTCCATGGCCTGGTCCACCCTGAGATGATAGAGCTGTTACTGAAGGTACAACAACTCACTCAGACTGCTGTGGCTGGTTATCACGTAATTTGATTCCATTTTTTGATCTGGACACAAATTAATCATTCTTTGCGTCCTATAAAATGTGTAGTGTGGCAGCAAGGTGGCGCTTCAGACCATAGCACTTGAGAACACGTCAATCAAAGTGGGTCCAGCTCGAAAGACCAATCACAAAGGCAAGATGGCTCGTCGCAGCAAGAAGAGCAAGAGGAGAGATAATTACGACAGGTGAGAATCCCAGGTTTGGTTACTCATCACTTGTTTACGTTGTGAGTTTGGTAACTGGTGGATGTGTCAGAAAAACTAACCTACAAAGGTCAGTGCTCTGTCTCCCCCTAGTGTTAGACACAGTTATGTGAAGTTTAGTAGAAACAATTTGATTACATTCACTGCATGGTGTGTTCTATTGTACTGGTGACCATTTTCCCTCAACATTTATGTCAGTGTGGCTTTATGTACTTGTCTTTAATTCTGTGTTTTGAGAGTGTATAGGTTTTTATTTTAATCTAAATGTATAACAATCTTAGATTCAGAACACACTTTATATTTGGCACATATACATTGGTATGTTTTTTGTTTTGTTTTTTTATTTAGAAAAGATTTAACTTGATGTTGAAATAATAAAAAGCAATCATTCCATTCAAGATGCATGTTCACAGTATCCTAAACACTTTGCAGGGCCATCTGAACACACAGAATACCCTCACACTTGCTGTCAGGGCCTCACTGAGCTACACAATATCACATATGTTGTTCTTTTTCCTCCAGGCGACGAAGCATCTTGAAGAAGCTGTCCAAGCAGAGCACGGTGATGCACAGCAGTCGCAGCTTTTCCTCAGGTCTCCACCACTCGGTTTCCTCCAGCGAGAGTCTTCCAGGCTCTCCAACACACAGCCTCTCCCCCGGACCTTCCACCCCCTGCCGGAGTCCCGCACCCGACCATCAGGCCTTTGGTGAGTTCAGTGTGACTTGAGAATTGTTCTTGATGCAATTAAATAGTTAATGTGGTTATTGATCCAAGGGTCAGTAGAGGCTTTATAGTATTTGCATTTAATCTCACCTGTTAGAGAACTAGCGGTGTCTAAATATGGTTAAATATTGAGGTTTCTGCAGCTTGAGATGTGCAATTTTTGAAACCATTTTATCTCTGCTTCCCAGACAATAACTCCCCTCAGAGCACATCTCCTTGCTCCAGCTCCCCCAGCTCCCCCGCTGCACACATCCGGCCCAGCTCTCTCCACGGCCTGGGCTCCAAGCTCAGCACGCAGCGCTACACCAAGGTGGGCCGCCGGAAGTCAACCAGTAACATCCCTCCCTCGCCACTGGCCTGCAACTCCTCTTCATCCTCAACCCAGCCTCTTTCTCCACAGCGCTCTCCCTCTCCGCTCTCGGGCTTCGCCAAAACCCTTCACGCTTACCACGGCAAAACCCTGTCCCCACCCACCATTGTTAGACACATTGTCCGTCCTCGCAGCGCCGAGCCACCTCGATCTCCTCTGCTGAAGAGGGTACAGTCAGCTGAGAAGCTCTCTGGTGTGTATCATGGTGATAAGAAGTCGTATGCCCCCCGCAGGCACACGCTGGAAGTGCCATTTTACGGCGAGGGGGACCTGCTGGGTGACTCTGAGGCAGAGGGTGTCTGTGGAGGTTCCTACATTGGGATCGATCACAGCAGACTGGGGGGATACATCGGCAGCCAGAGGATGAGGGACTCTGGGCTTGATCGATCAGAGCAGCTGGTCGTGATGCGAAAGCTCAACCTTTCAGAGAGGCGCGACTCCTTCAAGAAACAGGAGGCAGTGCAGGAGGTGAGCTTTGATGAGCCGGAGGAGAAAACCAGCACAACAGTCACAGTGACCACCACAGCTCCAGGAGCCCAAACACAGCAGCAGCACAGGATGGCCTGGATGCTCACTCGACCCCAAACCAGTGAGGAGGTGGAGCTGGAAGTGCCGGTGGTGAGGAGGTTCACCCTGGTGCCGCAGATCGCTGTGCAGGGCTCAACAGAGAGTGAGGAACAGGATGAGTGGGAGCCGTGTTCAGATGGAGAGGAAACCAACGAGAAACCCGAGCTGGAGGTGAGCGTCACTTCATCTCAGCCACAACAGGCAGGACGTCCTCTCGCTGACAACAGCTGCAGTCAGGCAGCAGAAAGCACATCTGCTGGTCCTCTGCTTGGACCATCAACAGAGAAAATTCCACAAAAAGGGCATCCAAGACAACTCAAGTGACAACTCACCGCTGCACTAATTTCAACTACCCATATCTTTTCTTTCAAGTCTTTCAAAAGTTGTAAACTCATTTACAAACTTGTCTGGCTGAGAGAATGGGAGAAGATTTTACTTGAATTTTGTAATTGTAAATATTTGCCTCAAGGCATTGCGGATGTTATGGTCTTATTTATTGCATTTGCAAGCTATGAGTTAGTAACAGGGGAAAGCGGGAAGTTCTCATTCGTTGAATAGCCAAGGCTCAACATTTTTGTATGCATAGATGTGGTTTTATGTCTTTTGACTGGATTGTTTTTATATATACAGTATATAAATGTCTATTTTTTAAATATATTGTCGCGGTACAGAGTAGTTTCATAGTGCTGGGGATAATTGTTGAAGGACCAAAAGGTACAAGAAGTCATGATTCATTTGTGCAGCTTCCAAAAGTGTAATACAGCTATTATCTTGATCTCCATAAACCTAAGAATGACCTTCGGTTCACACTGTGAGCAACATGGTTGCTTTGTCATTTTCAGATCAACTGTCAGCCAGACTCTGCAGTTGTATCTTCAACAACTACAATACTGATGGCTTTTGTTGCTTTGCTTCGGCTTTTAATAGCGCTAGATCCTAGGAGAAAACGTCAAAGCTACTGAACACTAATTAGCATGCAGGACAAAACTGCTTGAGTTTTAAAGTTGCTCAAAACTGGATAGCTTTGCATAGCCGCAATTTATCCATTTTGCACTTGTCAGAGACAACTATTCATGAAACAATCATATCAATTCTATTTGTCTGACTGAAAACGGACATGAAAAGTTTCTCTGATGCTTCATCAGATTTGTAAGAGATAAACGTACTTCCATTGACTTGTTGATAATGTTCCCTGCAGTGTGAATTCGTGGTCACAGCATTGTTCTTCTTAAAACGTGAAACCAGTTAGAACAGGGTTAAATTGCACACTGACGCTGTCCAAGTATGACTTTAAAGTACAATCTGCTATGAAGACACGATGAAGCCCACTCAACAAGGTGTATTATGTGCCGTGATATCAGTGCAGTGTCCTCTAAGCCATTATCTTTGAAAGCAGACATGTCAGAAATTCTTTGTTTGTAATCTCATCTCTACATGAAGATGTTTCTAATGTTCTAATGATGTGTTTTCTCACTGGTATCGCAGTCTTGACAAAATCTCGTGAAAAATGAAGTTCTGGATGTTGCCATACACGACACTCTGCTTTGTGGCTGCTCGATATAAACTGCGTGTGATACTATATGATAGAGGTATCTCGAGGGATTTTTGATTTGTTTTGTCCTGCTCACATCTGTAAACACCGATTCAGCTCTGCGTCTCGCTGTAATAACTGTTCTTCTCAAAGCATGCAGTTTGCAGGAAAACATTGAGCAGCTAAATTGAAGTTACATCTTCTTCGGAGTCTGGGGGGACTATCTTTGTTTTAAACATTTTGGTGTTTTATGTTTTTTTGGTCTTTCCTTACTTACAGAAACAAGACAATTTGTACCTGGAAATGTGTTGGATTCTCATGTATTTATGGAGTATTTCTTTCCTGAAACAGTAGCTTTCGTCTGTTGTTTTCACATGAGCATGTACGAGACTCCTTGCCTAAAAGACCTGTTCCTACTTAACTTACCGTGTAGTGATGTTTACATTGAGGGGAAAAAAGTGCACTAATGTATTTTGACATGAATTTTCTAAGTTAATGTTATAGTGAAAATGGCAGAGGGGAACCCTTTCATTGAATCCAGTCCCAGGGCTTCTTTGAACAAATGTTTTATGTCTTTTTATTGTATAAATATTGATGTATATTTTGATAACAAGGGTGTGTATAATTCCAAATGTATTGAAGGACATGATATGCACAATGACAATGATTTGAACCACCAGGATTTTGGGGTGTGTGACTTGAGGGAATCAGCTGTTTTTACACAAACAAAAAAAAAAAACAAACCTTGCTAGGATTCAGAACAGTATTTCACATCCAATACAGACTGGATGTACTTTACATTTTTCCACTACAGAGACGGAGTTTTGAGGTTTGATGTCTCATTGTCAGTTATTGTTGCTGGCTTTTGTACCGACTTTCTCTTGAGCGCGTTTATAAATCATCAGAATTGTTGATGTGTTCCTTAAGTCCTTCTTCCTCCTTTAAAAGAAGTCCTTAAAAGTCCTCACAGGATGCCGTCGTGTCAGTGAACAGCACGGAGTGATTATGTTGCTGAACGGCTCAGTTATTTTTGCAGTCTGACAGAATTGTTTACATTGAACAAACATTCTATGTACTATACAGACATTTTATATCATGTGGCTGTATATGATGAAACCCTCTTTTGATACAATGAAAGAAAGCAACTGCAGCAGTAACATCCGTTTGTGTTTTCTTCTTTTGAAACTGCTCATAAAGAGTAATTTAGCACCAAGCTGAGAAGCATTTAGTGTTTTTACATCCACATAAGTAACTGGTCTATTGTCAGATCTTTTGTAAAGACCTGTTTCCGTGGATCTCACGTAAAGGAGCAACCCAGATTAATTAACTGAGCTATGTGATAGAAGGAAACCTGATTAACACAGCTAGATGTCAGCTGGAGAAATCTGACTTCTTGGCCATGTGCACACTTAACCTGGTTTGTAATAGTTTGTTTTTGTGCACATTTGTGTGACAAAGATGTCCAACAGGGAAAGTAATGCAGAGGCATACATTTTTTAAAAAAGCATTACTCTTAAGGTACATTCATGTATATAAAATAAGATACAAGTCAGATAAACTAAAACAGCAGATTTAATACCATCTGTACAATTTACACAGTGAAGGACAAACCTGTACTGTATACTATGCTGTGAAAAGGCTTCATGGCTCTGTAATACATCACTAAGACCCATAAAATATGCCAGTTTGGGAGGAATCTTTTTGCAGTGCATGTATACCAGATTTCTCAGATGAACCTGGTTTCTTATGTGAATGTAAATGCTTCATTGATCTCTACTGGTTGAAAGCTTCACGTCTGCGACAGTGACGTGACGGCTGTAAAGTAAAGAACTTCAGCCACTGGAGCAAAGACAAGATTCTCAGCTGGTGTTAAACTTACTCTTAAAGAACAAAGTGGAAGGTCAAACTGTTCTACACCTGCATGTGTTCTCCTGTGGGCTCTTCTGTTCAGTGCATGCTGCATGAGACAAGCACACATCTGTAATACTTGATCGCATGGTATACTGGCGTTGTCGCCCTGTACTGTGTTTTCTTGTGCAAATAAAATTTGTATTTCTCTTTGACTCATCCTTGGTCTGACTCCACTGGTGCTTGAGTTTTATGTACTTCAATGTTGTTTAACACAGAGAATATTGAGTCACATTTTAAACATTAATGTCACAGTTTTTGCTTTGTATGCAATCATCTGACATGACATGTATTTGCTAATGCATGATATATTTTAGAGAGACAATACAGTAAACATGTAATTCACATGAGTAGTGTTGAAAATCCAGTAATCGGGTAGTAAACCATTGTAAATGCTAGATTTTTGCCAGAAATTTGCTTTTTTGTTTTTAGTTACTGGCCACACTTGTACACAATTCACTTTAAAGCAATATTTCTATTTCTGATTTACATTTTGCTGTCATGAATAATGTGCAGTGTAATATAAATGTAGTCAAACTTTTAAACATTCATAAAGAACAACGGGGGGA
Source organism: Gadopsis marmoratus (assembly GCA_036023855.1). Lineage (NCBI taxonomy): Eukaryota > Metazoa > Chordata > Actinopteri > Centrarchiformes > Percichthyidae > Gadopsis > Gadopsis marmoratus. Next base: position 33,364 of record JAVQJF010120149.1, read on the forward strand.
GGAGACATCCGTTTGTAATGCAGCACTTTGCCTTCCAGGCCGCCAGGTGTCAGTAACGCGCTGAGACGCTCGATTTCACATCGCAGACGAAGTCCCGTGTCCTTCACAACGGCAAACATGGCTACTGCCACCAAAATCATCCAGAGGCTGCGGAATTTGTTATCTGGGGTAAGAAACCCAGCCAGCAAGCACTCTGAAAGAAATACAAACGTGTCGGCGGATAATTTGTCGTAATAAACGTGTAACCAATTCTAGCTAGCTTTTTAAGAGCTAGCCAGTCGAGCTGGTGAGAAGATATCTAGCTACATGAGAAGGAAGACCAGCTAGTCTGTTTCTCGGCAAGTGCAGTTAGCAGTGAGTGGCTAAGCCCGTTGTGTTTCTTTTTCAGCACGACCTGCAAGCCAAACTGCAGCTGAGATATGGGGAGATTGCAAAGAGGTAAGACTTCGTGCTTTGGCGTGGCCCTGTTGGCTCGCTCATCGCAGAGTGCAACACTCCACACGCCCCAAAGCAGGGCAGCTTGACTGTCTCTGGGGAATCGGACGTGTTGATGCAGGCGGTGTTGCCTGGCGGGTCAGAGCAGGAGCTCGCACACCTGCCTCGACGGCCCAGTTTGGCTCTGCATCACACAAGTGAACAATGGCAGCTAATGAAACGAGTTAAACTTGTAACACTTGGCCGCGCTGCCTGTCGTCGGGCTCTCTCAGACAAAATGCTTCGCTCTGCCCACCCCGGGTCCCATGTCATCATCTCACCAGTACCTGAAATAACGTGCCCCCACAAATGCAAAAGAGGAAAAAGAAAAAAGCGATGAATTTGGGGGCCTGACAATCCTAGAAAAAAATGAATCTTTATGCAGCCTGAGAGAAAGAACTGGCTCTGCTTAAACTTGGCGTTAAAATCCATTTTAGGTGATGATATTGCTTAAGTAGACCTTTTTTTATTTCCATAGACGTAAGTTCTTTTTACAGTGCTTTTTTAAAATTCTTTATAGGACACAGCCACCACCCAAACTGCCCGTAGGCCCGAGCCACAAGTATGCCAGCAACTACTACTGTACCAGAGATGGTCGCAGAGAGTCAGCACCCGCCACTGTCGTCATGTCTTCGCAGAAGGCTCTCACCGCTGGCAGGTGAGTGACTCAAATCAGTGCATTTTCAGGCACGCTAATAATTAGATAATAGCCAGATGAGGACATTACCCTGATATCACAACTGTCATATTGGACATATTACTTCAGCTGTATTCAGGTAAAAAGCAGAGCAAGCATACGTGATGACCAGGGCTGGATTACTCCAGACTGATTGTTCTTCTTGTTGTTGTTGACCTGCAGTATATGTTGGACCCGTGTATATGCAGGAAGACACCATTTTAGCCCATTTGTAAGGGCATTCTTGCTTAAATCCAACTATGGATGTGACACACACACACAACTATCCAGCTGTGTGACACCAGCCAAAGACGCTCCAATGCGTATTGATCTGACGTCTTCTAACGTTAGCAGCAACCTCTTGTGGGAGCTGACAAAACATGACATTTATTTACCCCCTGATAACTGAAACATTCTGTATGTAATTAATGTTAATTTTCTTTACTCTTCTAGTCAAGTTGCTGGAGCCCCAAAGCTCCCAGTGACCCCGGGTGCTGTATATAAGGAGCTACCACTCTCCACAGACCAGCCGTACCTCTGAGCAGCAGGGCTAACCCTTACTTCAGCATCAACGGCCTCATTTCTCCATCCGCGCCTGCCGCAGAGGCCTGACCAATGTGTGTGTGTGGATTGTATCTTGTACAATAGGAAGTGTGAATAAAATGTGTTCTATTTAGGTTTTCCTGTCCAACTGGTCATTGAACAAATGTGAAATGGGTTTTGAAATAGATGCGCTGCAATCTGAATGATTGTTTGGGAAATACTGTGCGCAAGGTGAGCAGAATAGCGTGGAGGACTATGCAGATGTGTGCCAATTTAGCATCTGGATCCTCCTAGGGGTTGCAGCCCAACTAAATGCCAGGACGAACCCGCTCCTTCTCCCCAATAATGTGTTCAGGTTACCCAGTTTGGAGATGTAAACCTTTCTTCCTCACCAGACAATTGCTTTTAATTGCCCGACAGAGTGCACTTTTATTCACTTTTATTATTTAATTTCCTTGTATTTGGCATATTAAGTATCTTTGTAATTTAAAACAGTAGCAGATGTGGGAAATGACTGCCCACCACAAGTTATGATGAACCTGCCGAAGCATCCGTTGGGTCAAAGGAAATTAATTTGATCAGTTTAAAGTGTTTGTGGTTGTTGCAGCTCTGCTTCTGTCTGTCTGAGCCCAGATGATGTCCCGTGCAACTGAAAAGACAACAAATACTTGTTTTTTTTTTGGTGTTAATATTTCTTTCTTACAGCCCACTAAAATCCATATAGACTGTTTGCTTGTCCCGAATCACTCGGATGCCTCCAATAAACGTTAGTTTCGGGGCAGAAAACTCGAGCTGTATAGACGTTCTTAATAGCTGCGAGGTGAGAGACTTCATTCTAACATTAAAGCTGGCGTCTCCGTCTCCGTCGCCCTCCGTTGTGCTGAAGGCGTCTGAAGTGGCGAGACTAGTTCTGAGAGTCACGTCAGAAAGCTGCTGCCGTCATTTCAACCTGAGGGCGTCCAATCAGCGATCAGTGGTCGGAAACACCTTAAATACACCGGCGAGCGGACCGATAACAGAAGTCGCTCTTTCAAGGTGAGCAGCTTTATATCCAGGAGGCTTTAAGTGTCGTACACTTGAAATAAGATGATGTTCAGCACCAGGCCAGAAAGGGCGTGTCCTCATTTCAGGGTCGCGCGATATGAATTCAGACGCATTGAGACGTGATAAAGGTCTCGTTCGCAGAAAAACCCGCGGCTCGACGGAACCGACTCTTGCGTCACATTCCCGCGACGCGGCCCCCCCCCCGCGGAAGGACGTCGAGCATGAGCCGCCTCGGAGCCGCCCTGCTGCTCGCTGCGGCGCTGACCTGCCGCCACGTTTCGGGTAAGATTCGGCCAATTTCACTCGCGCGTGTGCGCGACACGAGGGGGGCCGCCGGCCGTGGAGCTCCGAGTGAAACGCCGGCAGCGGGGCACCGAGTTCCACAGCCGAGCGGCAGAACCTCGGGTCCGTTTGAATGAAGTCAGGTCACAGTGCAGGTTCCAGTGTTGCCAATCAAATATTATATATATATATATATATATATTCAGAAGCAGGCTTATTGCCAAGTGGGTTTCTGAATATAGAACCGATTAAAAAAATTTGACACAAAAAACAAGCTATAGAGCAACATGGATGTTGGAGCTATAGACTTGTGCAGGGTGTGCAAACACATTGTAACACATCTGCATTTGCAAAGTGTGAATTTAAAAAAGTTTTTTTAATCAAACATGTTTGTTTTTTTTGGGAAAGGGGAATGTAGTATAAACATAATGCAAACACAAACTTGGGACAGAATGTTAAAAAAAACAAAAAAAAAAAAACGGTTGACATAAAACGAGCATATTTGAGCGAAGTGAAATGGATGCAGGCAAATTCAAGACTTGACACCGTTCAGCTGCGAGGCTGGAACCAAGCTGCACTCTGTCCTGTGCCTGAAATGCTCTAAGCGCACACAATGTCAAGGCCACGCCGGCGGGAGAGCGAGACTGTAGGTCAAAGGCTTTTCCTCTCTCGACTGGTGTCAGAGTTTCAGACGGTCACCGCGTGGGGGCGCTGTGTTGGGCAGCGTGTGACCTTTCACCTGCACCTGTTGTCTTATTCAGCGCACAGTGTTGCGTCATGCGGCTTTAGCTTATTAACTCTGACTGTAAAGCAGAGAGTTGTTTCGGTTTTTCGGGCCGTTTTGCTAACTTTAAAGCGGAGAGCGATGAATGTGTCTTTAAATTTGACCGTGAACATGATTTTAAACTAATGTTGATGTACAGAAAAGTGTAATTTTTATCCTTAATACCATGATTCTGGGCGTACGGTGTACGGGGGGAATACCACTGCAGATTTCTGTCTCGTAATCCTGTTGAAACCATAGCTCGACAGTTAATTCCAGAGGGATTTGGTGGTCAGCAGGAGCCACAAGCCGCATAACGCTCGCAAAGAAAATCCCCGCGGGAGAAAGTATTTTTAAAGGGCATTTAACGTGATTCGCAGGCAGTAAACGCTGTCGATGTGCGTAATGCCAGCAGGTATGAATCCTGGCAGTGTCGGAGGCATGAGGCCTGAGAGTCGCTGGTTTGAATGGCGGCAAGATTCGGACAAGATTTACTTTGTCCCAGTCGGCAGCAGCAGGGAGCTGTGGTTCTGCTGGAACGTGGAATCCAACACTTGCCAACACAGTTTCAGTTCAACGACCGCTTACTGTAATCACAATATTGATTTTAAATTGTGTATATATAATGTCTGCTTTACAACTAATCCAGCAAATCACCACCTGGTGAAGGGTACTTCATCACATTGGAGCAAAAATATAAAATGGCATAAACCACAATTGAGGATTTTATTGATATCACTCACTCTTGCATTAAAAGCCCAGCTCGGCATCTGGACAGATGTCACCTAGAGTGGGTTTTCGTATGAGCTAATTTGATGGAGGTTACACTTGTAGTGAAGCCTTTTGAGACTCTACAGACTTGGTTATTGCTGTAACTGTAGCTCGTGACTGACTGTCGCTCTTCACAGGCCTCCCGCGGTGCAAGACGGATGAGTTTGCCTGCCGCAGCAGACGGTGCATACCTCTCCGTCTTGTGTGCGATGGCGCGGACGACTGTGGCGACGGCGGCGACGAGGCTTCCTGCCGCAACTGCACCGCCGCCGGCTTCTTCTCCTGCGGGCCGTCTGACACCTGCCTGCCCAGGAGCGAGCTGTGCGATGGGCGAGCCGGCTGCAGAGACGGGCGGGACGAGGCCCACGAGCTGTGCGGTTTGTCTCGGCCGCGCCCGCAGGCGTCTCCCGCGTGTGCGGCGTCCGAGTTTCGGTGTGGCGACGGGCAGTGCATCCGCCGGACGTGGAGGTGTGACCACTCGCCGGACTGCTCCGACGGCAGCGACGAGGACAGCTGTGGTGAGTGACGCCGCTTCGCTTCGCTCGGGGGAGCACAAGTGAAATCGCAAAACAAAAGAAGGTATCTACTAATAATGCCTTTGGTTTTTGAAGGAGATTAACGAGGAGGGGGTGGCATCTGCAGGAGAACAGTGAGACTGCATGCACTAAAACAAAAGGGAAATAATCAGGGCGTGGCGGTCCCCGTTCCCCCCGGTGTGGCGGTCCTGTGATTAGTATTGCGTTTTAAAAACGCCCCCTCCTGTCTGTGAGAGCCCTGTGTTTTCCAGCGCACGTGTTGTGCACAGTGTATAAACAACCGCATGTTTGATCGTCCACATAACTAAGCAGCCAGCAGAGGGCGGTGCAGTACTGCTCCATACTGCACAGTGGCTTTACAGAGATACAGGGGGCTTCTCTGTGTACATGCACAGTATGAGTCCTCTATCGGAGGCCGGCAGGAAATGCTCCAGAGACAACATAAGCAAATCTTTATGACCTTATCATTGATTGGTAGTGCCATCCTGCGGGTGGAGAAACGATTGTTCCTCATCTTAAACAACCTAAAGTATTGACTACTGGTAACATATTTTATTGAGTAAAGATTGCCACAGAGAGTTTTTAAACGCTCTTCTCTGAGGTCATCAGAATCAGCTTTATTGGCCAGGTATGTTCTACACATACGAGGAATTTGACTCCGGCTGAACGTTTCTCTAAAAGTACGATACAGAGGCAATAAAATTAACTACTGAGTACACATCTATCTATCTATCTATCTATCTATAACATGCTAACTTGTTACACTAATATTATACCTGCTACATATCAGCATGTTGGCAGGCTGATATTAGCATTTATTTTAAATTGTGGTAGATGAACTTTACACAAACTGTTATTCTCAGACTCCACTGCTGCACCATGGCCCTTAACCTCATCTCTAATTCTAATACTTCCTCCTCTGTCGGTCTGTCTCTGTCTGTCTGTCTTGTTTCTTTCTCAGTGGCTGAAACTGAAACAGTTTTTTAAAGCAGAATCAGTCATGTAGTCATAAATGATCCGTTGTTGTATTAGTTTGTATGAAACCATGGATGATGTTTGGTATTTTTTTGCAGATCAGGACGAGTGTCTGGTCAATAAAGGAGGCTGCTCTCATCTGTGTGTGGACCAGCCAATGGGTTTCTTCTGCCACTGCCCCGACAACATGAAACTGGTCGGGGACAGCCAGTGTGAGGGTGAGTGGCAGCTTGACAACTGATAACAGCCCACCTCATTTGTCCTGACTAAATTATCTTAATATATCTGACGGGGGATTGTAGGGTTATGGGTTTGTTTTTCTTTTTTTGTTGGGGGACATAAAAAAAAAAATGTAGCATCATATTTTAATTAAGTGGATTAATGGGATCTGGACTTCCGCAGACACTATTTTTAACACCCCCCCCCCCCCCGTGCGGTGTCTCTTTCAAGTGTCGGCTCTTTTTATCTAGAGGTCGACACCTGCCTGGAGAGCGACCTGTGTGATCAGCTGTGCGTTCACATGAACGGCAGCCTGGCCTGCGGCTGCCACGAGGACTACCAGATGAATCCAGCAACCAGGGAGTGCAAGGCCAACGGTGAGAAACAAATGATCCGTGCACCTGGTAACCAGCCGCTGACAACATGAACATTCAAGATGGTTTCATTCTTCACTTGCAACAGAGATCCTCACTTTGACCCCAGGACTTTTCTGCTTGTATTTTTCTTTTTTTTTCCTCATCTGTAGAGCATAAGACTTTTTCACATTATTATTTTTATTATATTAATCTCAGCCATATAGCCAATTTAGCCAGAGACTGCAGCTGAACATTTGCCTCCTACGCCAACGTCTGTTGACTGATTGTACATATAAACCAATAAAATAGATGGTTAGGCAGCTTATGACTGACAAACTTCATGTCAGCCGGCTGTCAAGCCGCAAAGCAGCTGAGAGGATTTCTTCACGCATTTCCCCACCTGACTGTGACCGACTGAGCAGTTCGTCTCCCCAACTTGTAAAAAGGGTTTTCTTTTGTAAAGTGATTGATCAACGAACTTCACCTTCTTAGCTGAATAAGACAGATCCTGGCTCATCTTGTCTCATTATCCGTTTAGTTAATAGATTAATATTTACTCATTAGATATGTGGCATTTACTTTGTGATGGTGTATTTCTCCCTGAAGCTTCATAGTATATTTAATTTAAGTGTAATCATTCCACTATAATACACTGATGGAAACCCTGCAAATTAGTGGTGTAACACAAAGCTGCTCTGTCCATCTGGTTATCTTATTTATGTTAATATCTGTATTCGTATCTGTTTTCGTATTATACCGGTAGTGGGCAGGGCTTACATCAGCCGTTGGTAGAAAATTAGTTTTCTGCATTAAATTGATTTCTACTGCCATTCATGCTCCTCATACCAACAAAATAATACAATAACTGAACCATGTACCTGTATTAATGTAATTGTAAAGTATACTTGAACCCCACCATCAAAAACTGTTTAAAGGTAAGCTTAAACAGTGTGTCAATAAAAGGTAATACAATTTTAAAAAGTGTGAGCAACACAGCGATTCTGAGAAGTCTTAAAATGGCTTTAAATTGATGCTTTACATTCATTTTTCACACCAACATGATATTTACACTCTCGCAGTTCTTTAAAGCTGCACTAACCATTATTTGCATATCAACAATCAATCAAGTCACTGTATAATGCAACAGAGGTCACCTTGTCACCTGACGTTGAAGCTTGGTGAAACCATTTCCTGATGGCCAGATCACCTGGTGAACGGTTGGGTTTCCCCCTGCTGCTAGTAGCTCTGCTAGAAACAAAAAGAAACAAAAGTTAAAAAAATAATTTGTATAATGACTCACTAGAATCCATGTTTGCACAACATTTGTATGTTATCAGTGTGCGGGTTTGATTACTCAGAATTCTTTTTGATAAGGGTCCACCGTAGTAAATTTTCAATCATTACATTTGTAATGTGACTGTACGGACACATTAACCAACATCCATCAGTTCGCTGGAGGCGTACTTACTGAAGTCTCTTGTGTTCTCAGGGGTGTATTATTTCTATTGTGATCTGCTATTGTGACGCCCTTTCCGTTGTATTAGCGAATAATTACGTGTGGTTGGGCTTTTGTTAAGATTTTTTTTATTTATTTATTTTTCTGATACTGGATGATACCCGAGTTTTGGTTCAGATGCCACAACATGAACCTGACGTTTTGCACACTCCCACTGACAACATCACGGTTTTACTTGAGTGTGGTGCCTTTTGGGTGCGTTACTAAACTTTGATAAGGGTAACGGGTTGCTTTCATTTTGCTGTTTGAACTAATTCCAGATATTTTAGCTACTTGTTTCCCTTTTTCAAACAACATGCCTCAATGCTGCTCGTCATTGATAAAGCTTTTATGTCAGATCATCTCTATAAATTAAACCAGAACAACGTGTGTGTGTGTGTGTGTGTGTCTTGTGTCCTTCCAGGGGATGAGGCTCGGCTCGTTTTCACTTCTTCTAAAGGGATACAGTGGATAAGCATCACCGGCACTGAGTACAGGGAACCGGCTCCACATTTACCAGGACCAGGACCAGTGGTGGCCTTGGCCTCTAACCGAACTCTGTACTGGGCCCGGCAAGGACAAGGCTTCATATACAGGTAACAGAGTGGAGCTGCAGCAACCACTACACACCGTTCTGTGTTAGCGTCCAAAGCAATAATTGAGGGAAGTGATGTTGCAACATCGCTTCATCACTTATTGTACATCACTTCTGCATTGATAAGAATACAAAGGGTGGATGGATGGTGATATTTAAACCTGCAAACATTGTTTTGACTGTTTGGTGGTATGTATGTGAAATATCACTCATTGAAAATGCAGACAAATTTCCTTTTGGGGATAAATAGATTTAAGTTTAACTTTAAGTCTTTAAACATTTTAACCAACAGATTCACCTAACAAAAGCACTTAACAGGAAGTTTAGGTTGTACACAGAGTAGGCTGTTCTGTCCTCTGCATGTTGCAACAGAATATTATAATAGTCGTGGTCTGCGATGGTTCCTGTCTGTGTAAAATTTGACTTCTGGTTTTGACTTTGTGCCGGGATAAAACACAGATTTTGATTTGATTGAAAATAAAAGAAGAAATAGCTGAATAATAGGCTGTGTGTAACAGTGAGGCACAAGATAAAATAATAGTGGCGCCAGATGAAAAGTCAGAGCATCAGCTAAGTTATTTCAGTTCATCCTGAGTGGGACATGAATGTCTGCACCCAATTTTGTGCCCAATTGATCCAGTCGTTATGGAGACCAATCAAAACCAAAGATGTCAGCCTCATGGTGATGCTAGAGGAAACGTTAAGAGGTTCACTAAAGTCTTTAGGCATCATCCTCTGGGGACCATGGAATGTCTGTACAAAATGCCATGCCAATCCATCCAGTAATTGAGTCATTTCAGTTTGGACCAAAGAGGTGGACCGAGTGTCCGACATTGCCGTCTGTAGCTATAAACAGACATGGAAGACCGTTGTTATTGGGTTGCATTTGGCGATCAGGTTTTCTGAGTTTACATCTGAAGAGATGAAGGAAACCGTTGAAGCATGAAATCGCGCCGATTGTGCTAATCGGTATTTGGACGGACTGTGCGGAACAAAACTTCAAATTATATCTGTTCCTTTCACCCCTGGATGTTTGTCAGGGTCCCCATGGATGGAAAGCCGCAGGATCCGGTGGCGGTGCTGAAAGTTCAAGGTTCGGTGTCGGGCCTTGCTGTGGACTGGATCCACCGGCTCCTCTACTGGACCAGTACGGAGAGCGGATCTGTTGACGTCGGCCTGCTGGATGGTTCGGCTAAGCGTCCGCTTATCACAGGACTGGACAAGCCTTCTGCAGTGGCCGTGGATCCTCTCCAGGGGTAGGAGGGCCCTGGCGTTTACTGTGCACCTATATTAATATTTCACAGCATCATAAAATAGGTTTATTGTACTCGCATCAGCAGGAAGCTGTAATGACATATTGTTGATGATAAAAATTACAGTTTGTTGCTAAAGGTTAATCCTCCACCCCTGCGTTACCAGAGGTGGTTTTTTAAGTGTGTATTTTAGGGAGCAGTAATACTGTAAGACAATACACACGTTAACAGTTCGATCAAAGAGCTGCTGCTGTGCCTCGTTCCTTCCTGCATCTCATCAGTTGTGTGAGAGAGATGCACATTTTTGATTCAAACTCAGACATTCATGTCCAACCATATGGGTTTAGGTTGGTTTGGGTTTCAGTTTATTCATTCAATTTCTTCTCTCTTTTTGTTTTTTTTTTTTTTCTTCTATGTTGAAGCACTATTTGTTTGCCACCATGGAGGAAAAGAAGCACAGTCTGACTAACTTTTACAACGACTTAATAGAATAAGAGTAATGAGAAGAATAAATACAGATTTAAAGTTTCATATAGTACATTTCATAGAAAAGGTGCAGTACAACGTGTTTGACAAAAATGGGGAAAAAGACAGGATTCATCATTAAACAGGATGAAGCGCAAGGATCTTATCCCAAATCTGTTTTCTCAGGCTTCTCTTCTGGGCTCAGTGTGGCAGAGCCGCAAAGATTGAGAGGGCGAGCCTGTACGGTCGGGACAGGGTGGCTCTGGTCACTTCCTTAATACGTCGCCCTGTCGCTCTTTCTCTGGGTATGTTCTCACATTTTACAGAGATACAGTGACTTTTGGATCTTTGTTGAACTTGCAGAAGGTGTTAAAATCTGTCACATCTATGTAAATTGTTGTACATTGTGTAAGTTTGAAGAGAGGGGGGAAAGCGGTGCGTATTGAATATGTTTACAAGTCCTCCAATGTTGTCGTTCAAGGTTGTGGGTCATCGTTTGATTTGTGTTTTTCTAGATCTGCCCCGCCAGCTTCTGTACTGGGTGGACCAGACAATGAGAAGCATCTCCAGAGTAAATCTAGATGGCCGTCACCGTAAAATAGTGGTAGAATCTAACGGTTATCTGGACCGGCCCTTCGGACTGGCAGTGTTTGAGGTAAAACGGCCACATCGCAGCAATACGATGGATTTGCCGGGGGAAACAAATGTGTTGCATAAGTAGAAACAGTCAGTAAATATGTCATTTGTGTGACACGGTGTGTGAATACTGTGTGCTCTCACTCTACCTTTAAGGCTCGGAGAGGATCTATGACGGTCAGCTAAGAATACCGCTTACTTTCAGGGGGCACTATTGCAGTGGATAATGAGAAAGGTACCTGGTACCAAAAGCGAGTTGAGCCGGGCCGTAGCCTGCGTGTGGATATGAGGCTTCAGTGCGTTTTGTTGAGAAATACTGAATGTAAAAACAACGGTTTGCCAGTAACGGGGAACCTTTTAGCTCAACCTTCAACTGGTAGTAATAATAATAGTAGATGCTCCGATTCTTGCAGTGAAATACCAGCTAAGTCTGCCCGTTCTGCTTCAGGGTTTTGTATATTGGAGTGAAGAAGTGACGCGCTCCATCTGCCGAGCCAACAAACACAACGGACGCAACCTCCAAGTACTGCTGTCCAACGCCACCTCGCCGGGTGGCGTGGTTATCATTCAGCCGGTTCTCCAACCAAACGGTATGACCAGTCAAATAAATGAAACTTGTATGAGTCTCACACTTTGTGGTGATTAAGCTACGGGGTGAAAAGTTTTGTTTTTGTAAGTTCAGGGCACACTGTTGGTGCTGCTGGCCTGCGACCTTAGACTCTCAGTAATAGCATCTTGTCATTGATTCCTCTCAACTGGCTGTACATTGGCCTGGTTCTTAGGCCCATCTGTATGCGGGAACACCAGGACGGTGTGTCGGCACGGCTGCGTCGACCTGCTGCCTGGGAGTCTGGACTTCAGCTGCATTCCTCCCGAAACAGGACAGAACAAATCTCAAGAACCGTTTTCCATTTCCCGATCACTTCCTGCATCAACGTTATCCAATCTGACGTTTGCTGAAATCCTCTCTCCTATCGGTAAGAAACTGAATATTTTGTCTCGAAACTAAATGGCTGAAAAGGCGCCTGTGCTTCTCTTTCTTTAGCACTACTATTAAAAATAGCCACTTAATTTTGGCCCTCAGATTACAGTTACAGTTTCCCAGGTGCCTCCCAGCATGACTTTAATGTAGCTTTAATTTTTCTTTCGTGAGATAGACAATATAAATGTGATGTTTCCGTACGCTGATGTTGACAAGGTCACTCCCTGCTGACTCCGAATCGGGTTTATTTCCCAGTAGGTGTTCACATACAAGGAGGTTTGCTTTTGTATCATGGTGTATGAATAAGCATAGTAGAGGGGGTTTAAAAAACAAATATATGCCAGTACTGTGAAAAAGCAAGTCAATATACAAATATATAAAATAGAGAATTTCACAATAAAGATGTGAAGAAACATAATAAAATGCAATCGGATAAAAGAACTGTACAATAACTCTGTTATGAAGATTAAGAGCTGTACATTTTGTGCAGGATGTGTAAAACATTAAGTATGGGATGTGCAAACGTTCACAGTGTGGCGTAAAAAACATGCAACAGTCGGCATGACATTGTGCATTCAGACTGGTCATGAGCTTTTGAGCAATTTATTGCACATAAACATTTATTAAGAATACAGTTATGTTTATACAGACTACTAAAGGCTAAACAGAAGAGGCGCATATATTCACTTGCCTAGTTCATCATTTTGTATATAGTTGTGTGTTTTTCTTGGTTCTTAATATACCCTCTGTCATGTCTGCATCGGCTCCTGAAAGATTTAGTTCTTGTGTGTGTCCCCCCCAGTGTTTCTCAGTGTGCTGCTGGTGGGAATGGCTCTGTGGTGGAGGAGAGAAGAGTTCAGGCCGTCCAGGTCTCTCACGGAACAGAGCATCTCCCTCAAGGAGTCCCGGGACCCGCTCATCATCCAGGGGCCGGCCGTGGAACCAAACACTTCTGAACGAGGTATTTCTTTTTTCTTTTTTTTTTTTTTTTATTTAAAAAAAAAAACAGACATGGGCACCTTCATCCAC
>JAVQJF010120156.1:0-15705 GCA_036023855.1 Gadopsis marmoratus
GCAGCCTCCGCTCCGCTGGAGGCCCAGCTGCAGCTGGGTGTTGTAGTCCACACCTCCGGCCATACTGTTTTGTAGGCTGTTCGCCTTTCCCTGGCCGGCACGTGATCCCCTTGGCCGACTCGGCCTCCCGCGATGTCACAAATGGTAATAAATACAATAACTACAATAACTACAAGTGCGTCCTTCACAGTGTTTGTAAATATGTGATGGATATTCACGTATAAGAATGCTATTTTGTAAATGCTCCCAACACTGTTCAGTTTTCTCTGTAAAGCGTGCTAAAAAATGAAATAAAATAAAATGAAATTAAAGTATGCTGGCTGCCAGAATGGTAACTGTGAGTTTCCCATGTCTTTCTGTGCAAAGTGGCGGCTTTACTGTTATGAGTCTATGGACGTTTTGGCTTTGCAATTCACATCACAAGCAGTTCTAATCTGGATCTGCTTTTTAAAATATAATGTTTATTGTGTAAGAACATATAATACATTCATTTACACACACACACACGTTATTTTTCTCTTCATTTTCTTTTAATTCTACCGTAACCTTTTGTTGCCCCCATGTGTCAACTTAATATCAAGAGCCCCATGTGCTGAACTCTACATTCTGTCTGTGTCATTTAAACACCTTCATGTAAACTGCCCGTCTCACGCTGAGTCCAAGCTGCTTATAGACCTATGAGCTGGCTCACCTTATCAGTCGTGGCAGAGGTCCAAACTATAAGCATGACTGAACTCTCTGATCCCTCAAAACAAACTGCTGCTTATCTCTTGACCTAGATCCAACAATTTGACTTGCGTTTCTGCCCTCACAGGTAACGTATAGCACTCCGACCCGGCACCAAAGACCCAGATCCTCCAGAATGCCCCCAATTCACTATGTGCCAACTATTATACAATACAATACAACAAGTATTGTCTTAAGGCAGGTCCTGCATTTTTAGTAAACCAGTTTGTATGGGCTTGATATAGATATGGTAGTCCTCATTACTTAAAAGCTAGACTTCCCTTTCTAAGTTTCGTAATTGGGTTGGTTAAATCAGTTTATTCAGCCTTGCCTGCCTTGTTATGATGTGCATTTGGGGTTCAAATAGATATAAACCTGGACTGTTTTGACTCAAAGATGTGGAAAATATAGGGAAAAAAACCATCTATAATATTTGTACAATATTCCTTACAGACTTGCCTTGTGTATGTTACTGTAGCTACAGTTCTCTAATTTCACCTTTTACATTTATGTTACCCATTTCACTAAAATCACTTAATCAATATATTATATTTCTATGGTGCATCTATCAAGATTTATTACATAAATTAATTCTCAAAAATGCATCGATTATTTTGTACCACCACTAAGTCCACATGTTTGAGTAATATGTCAGAGCAGCTGGGCTGTTTGGTTAGGAGTATTATAATCATTCTTTGTACAGTGTGTACTCGTACTCTAACTAAACATCAAGCTAAACCATTTCCAACAGCTACCAAAAGAAACAAAACAATTACAAGAACAAGATAAATGCCATAAAGGCAACACAAGTATCATTATTCTAATGTAATAGGTTGTTAGCAACTGTGCAGTCTTTAAGTTGTTTTTTACTTGCAAAAAAAGATAAAAGATGCAATATTTGTTCATGTGTGCTAATATTGCAATGCACATTAAGCAGCACAGAATGAGTATAGCTTAATTTGACATAATCTGACTTAGTTCCTCTTGTGAGGTAAAACATTATTTACTTTTACAGTGAAAATCCTTTGAAATCTTCTGTAATACTTACCATTCAGGTGTCTCTCCATAGTTGAGGCCATTTCTCAGCTGTGATGTGTGATACAGTAAGATGTCTGTATTTATACACAGAAGGACGGACTCTCCTGATGTCATGGAATTTCCCATTGATGGCTTTGGATGTCCAGCAGCCAGCTCATTTTAATTTTTTCTGACTGACTTAAGATACATGTCCCTGAGACCCATCAGATCTATCCTTAGTGTACCATATCTGTCTTTAAAAGCATGTGCATCAGGTGCAACAATACAGTAGTCATTCAACAATATCCATCAACTACATAGTCAGAAATAAGTATTTTAAAAGGGTGCTGCCTACTGTAAGTAACCTGTGAGAAACCCTTTTCTGCTGTAGAGCCTCAAATTCTTTGAACAAGTACAAATCAAGCAAATGTTCATTCTAGTGCACTGTCTTCAGTTTTTCTGCAAAAGTGTGACCTTCATATAATGTGTTGTTATTTGCTAGTTATAATTTCCTAAATAATATTCAATAAACCCAATGTAAGCACTACTTTAATATCATTTTCAGGAAGCCATCCAGATTTAAATGTCGAAATTCAATTGAAGAGTGACTCAGCAGCCACTACTCATGGAGCTTACAGCTCGGTCAAATTACCTCAAATCTTTCTCATATATTTATCTATTCAAATATGCATTTTCTTTTTCTTGAAATATATCATCAGGGCTGTAGCTTCTTTTTATTAGTTTGCAGGACTGTGATTAAAGGGGGAGAATGGAATGCATGTACAAAGAGAAGTGAAATTGAACTCAAGCTTGTGCAACTCACATATAGTTAACCAAGTGCCAATGGACCACTAGCTTGAACATTGTCCTCTCACCCCAGTTGTGGAAAATTACTGAATCTGCCCTTACTGTGGAAAGTTACTGAATCTCTCTTCTTCAGTCACGTAGGGCAGTTTATTGATTGATGAAAAAGCAGGGCTGGGCCTAGGCAAGCTTCCCCTTGTGATGTCTATGTGGAGGACTCGGGAAGGATTTTCTGGGAATATCCAAAGGATGTGATGTCTATGCACGCTCCAGAGTGCCAGATCCATGCAGTGTAGCAGTTACAGCTACCTGGCTAACCTTAGCTTGCTTACTCTCTATAACATTATCGCTAGTAGAATACTATCTGACCAGCTAATGTGATGCATGATCCAATAATAAATGATACAAACGGTACTAGCTAACTGTAACCTATGCTAAGCTGAGGTTAGCCGGCTAGCTGCAACTTAGGTATGGATCTTAGCTGATAAAGTAATTTGCAAATGTCAAGCTACTTAGTGTCATGGAGCAAATGGTCATGCTCAGCAAACAAAGACATTGGGGAGTGATCAGAGTTTCAGTCCTGCAGAGGAACCTGGAGTCAGATGGATGCTGGCATGTGTGAGCAGCAGCAATGATAATGATGATGATGATGATGATGATGATGATGATGATGCAGTGATGCTTACAAGAAGTTGTGTGGCAGCAGCAGGAAAGCTGGGCAAAGCTTTTCTCATTGCACAGGGTGTTGGCATATCAGTTGCGTACTACAGGCTGACATTTTTTCGTTAATCCTGTGGGTCATGGGGTTCTTGTGGGATTCCCGCGGGATGGTATTCAATTTCCTTTTAGTCGTGTCGTCTTTTTTTTTCTTTTTTTATTATCTCCCATCTGCTCTGGTAGCTACACAACACGGGAATGGGATGGGCCGGGAGAAGAGTGAAAACTGTGGAGCTGGTGATAATTTAATATGAATATATTTAGGAATATAAACCATAAGCATTATCAACTGAAATGATACAGGTATTAGAACACAAGTCCAATCTACAAGACAGGGCATAAAGTTTAATCTGCATGTTTAATCTAATCAAACATGCAGATGTTTAAAACGTATAATGTTTATCATTGATGGTGATTCTGAGTGGTTTTCTGACATTGTCGTAATAAAGAGGCAGGAGGCCGTACTGGCTCTCTGGTTCTTTAGTAAAGGTGTGAGTGTGTGTGTGTGTGACAGACTTGCATCCCCTCTTCTCAGTTGGTACATACAAGGCGACATGCACATGTATTCTTTATGAAACATTGTGCAAATACAATCTCTTGACTTAGTTTTAGGTCTTTAACAATATCCACATCACAGATGCCAAAAATGCTTCATGTTACATGTTACAATTCCAGTTCACACTAAAATAACATGATGATGAAAACCGTATCACTACAGTTGAGCGCAAGATAATTATTCATGACACAAGTATAATGGTATCATGACAGCCAGTGTCAAAACCAACCACCTATGACAGTTGTTAGGACATAAAGCTAAATAGTTTCTTTAAGTTTGGCCATTAGGCCTGCTATGGCATTTTTATAGCATCTTGCAGAGAGAGGGAGAGGCTTCTGAGAAATCGCAGCTGAAACATTAGAGATAAGATAAGAGATAAGGGGCTTTGTGTCGCTTTGCACTTAAGGCTGCTGACAAGGTTCGGAAGTGAGAAGTTAAATAGTCAGGTATCACATTAATTATTAATTGCAGCACTGGCAGCTACACGCATGATGTGTCATTTAACCTTTGTTTTCTTTTTGTTGCTGAACTATGTGACACTATGAATCAATATTTTTTTACGGAAAGATATTTAGTTTTGCTTGTTGCGACTTGTCCCGTAGTAACCTTTTCACGGTTAAATCTGTGCCCAGGCTCCCCTCCCCTCCCCTCCTACGTAGGAACAAGACCAAACAACATGGCTGTGATATTCTGTGTTTTTTTGGCCAGTTTTTGCATTGTTTTGTGTTTGTTTGTGGTATTGTGGCATCACTTTGTGGTCAATTTGAGTTTCTTTGTTCTATTTCTGGTTATTTTGTTAACTTTATTGCCTGTAGGTATTTGATATTGCTGAGGTGAGTATGATGATTCCTTGTCTTTCACATTTCCATTTCCAGTTTGCACATTACTGAGGTTATTTTTACTTCCTGAAAAAGCAATAAACTAAGTTTTGTGAGAACAAAATGTTCGGGACAGCTCAGAGCTCTGACAAATGCTCCACTTATTACATAATTAATAGTAGTTTTATCATGTTACAAGAAGTATGAGGAGGAAAATCTGCAATGACAGCCAATAAACCAAAGAGTAAAGAATGGCCTTATAACACTACCATTACAAGGTTTAAAGCACAGTCATAAAAACATATGAACTCATGATCCTTTCGAATTATATGTGGAAATGTGCAGTAGAGCAAGAGTGCAAACTTCATCCATTTTTTTTCACCTCTTTTGTAGTGCTCAGGTGCTTTTTGGGAACTTGGACCACAGGAGACTCATGGATGTTTTCAATATTTTATCCAATCTTCTCTCAAATTTCCCATCAGAGGATCTAATGTAGTTACAGTTAAAATGGTTAAATGGAGAAAGACAGTCTCAAAAATGTTAAAAATGTATGTCATAATACCCAATTGATGTACAAGATAATCAGCAAATAATGATCTTTACTCACAAAATGTTTGTAATTCTTAACAAGTACAACCCAATTTGAATACAGCACATTTTCACTTTTTCCTTTACAATTCCCAAATGCTGTGTCTGTCTGTTATGTAGTCTGTTACATTTGTATGTTTGTCTTTGATATTAATCTCATTAATCCTTTCCCCTGTGGATGAGTCAGTCTGTCAACATTGTCTGTCAGGCTTTTAATGCATTAAAGCTAACAGCTTACAGAGTGACAATGTTGATGGATGGTGTTTTAGATCTGGATACAAAGTGTCCTGATTATGCTCAGGCTGACTGCAGGGTTACACATTTGTCACGTACATTCTGTAAATGAATCAGAGACAACAGGAGGATTTGGAATATTCTGAACGTCATTTTGAATGGAGTTGTATATCCTAACACCAACTTAATGTGAGTTGCAGAACGTCTACAACACACTAGTCAACATTTTGCCATGAATGATACTATATGAAGGCTTGACACTATATATTACATTTTAAAATATTATTCCCAGTGGTCAAGCAAAACCCCTAAAGTAAAAAATGCAAATAGCCAGTGAGTTTGTCAATATAAGCCCCTTTCACATTACACATAGTTTTTGGTCCAAGGTTAATAAGAAATACTAATTATTGCAGTTTTAAATTAAAACAAAGTACCTTCGCATTAGTATGCACAATTGTATAATGCAAACACATAACATACGATACTCATGTAGAACGTTGTATGCATTACCAATGTATTCAATAATCTCAGGCTTTTCTTCAAATCTCCAACAGGACACAATACTGTAATTACAGTACAGTTCTATACCAACCTACCACCATGGCCGTAATCAGTTCTGGCTTTGATGAAGAATTCTTCAGAAGTGAAGATAATTACAGCCATGTCTTCACAGACAGAGACCCCCACAGTCAGATGCATTTACTTGCAGCATGCTCAGCTACTCCGTGGGCCAGAGGCATTGCACCAGTACTTCGATCTCTCCCTGCAGCCCTTGTCAAGGTGGGGTCAGCTAGTACAACTTCCCCTGGAGCACCCTGGAGCATGTCCCCCAGAGCCGCCTGAGTCGTCTGCACTTCTGCACCACCCTGAGGGAGATAGCAGAGTTCTGTGATGACTATGACGAAATGCGACATGAATTCTTCTTTGACCGTGACCCTTTAGCCTTTCGGGCCATCCTCAACTTCCTGGCAAAAGTTGAAAGAAGTTGCGTCTGCAGCAGGTGGCCTTGCAATGTGACCCTTCACGGTGAGCTGCTGTACTGGGGCATTAATTCAGGAGAGATGGAGCCCTGCTGCCGTCACCGCATGATGTGCTCTGTGGAGAAGGTGACCGAGCACCAGTGCCAGGAGGACAAGTGTAAGTAAGTAAGTAAAATTTTATTTATATAGCACCTTTTTTTACATTCAGTTACAAAGTGCTTTACAATACATCTGAACACATAATAATAAACATCAACACAAATGCAAGATGCAGAAAACTAAAAGTTAATATAAAAAAGAAACTCCACCGCATCCTTAAAAACACCCCAGAGAATTAAAAGAATGCCAATCTAATAAAGTGTGTTTTTAGTAATTTTTTAAAAGAGTCAACAGACTGAACTGATCTAATAGGAGGGGGGAGATTGTTCCGGAGTCTTGGTGCTATGGCTGCAAAAGAACAAGCACCTTTGTTCTAAAGTTTTAAATATGGTACAGCCAACAATTTTTGATTTGATGACCTAAGTGACCGCTCAGAACAATAGGGGTTAAGTAGCTCAGCAATGTATGCCTGTGCTAACCCATTTAGTGCTTTAAAAGTAATTAAAAGAATCTTAAAATCGATCCTAAATGTCACTGGGAGCCAGTGCAGCGCGACTAAAATAGGAGTGATATGCTGTCTTCAGGGGTCCTTGTCAGGAGTCTTGCTGATGCATTCTGTACAAACTGTAGCCATAGTGGCGGCAGAGAAGAAGGGCGCTGAGGGCTCCTGTGTCAGGGGGCGGCCTGTTCCACATGCTGGGAGAAGCAGTGGAGAACCCACATTCAGGTTTAGCAGGGAAAGTGTCCGGCCTTCCCGTCTCTCTTCGTGGTGGTGGTTACAGTGGTCAGCCTGTGCATCAGCACCATGTCAGACCAACAACAGGAAGAAGCCACGGTGTGTATGAACCAAAGCATTGCTTTGTACTGTATTGTAGATTCATGTCAAAATACAGAGCACTACCAACCTGCTCCAAGCACATTCTATTGCTTGTTATGATCGCTGTAGTCAGTCTTTGCAAAATGATATAACTTAAACTTCCTTTTCTTCTTTGACATTTCAACTGGGATCACTGAGCTATTGGCACTTTACTACCATCTGTAAAAAGCTAATATTAGAATTGATATAATATTGGAAACAATACTAACTGTTTTAATTACTTAATTATGATCCCATCAATGGTATTGAGCCACCATTTAAGGTATGAGCTTGTGCTGTAATAAGTTGGTAAGTGAAGCTAGAGGTGTCCAAACTATGACTCATTATGACAATGGACAATGACCCTGCTGTGCTGCTCAGTGGCAGAGGTGTTAGAGTGTGTCCATACATCTTATTTGGAGCCGCAGGTCAAATCCCAACTGTTACATCCTTTAATACTCCCACAACTACTATGACAGCGTTTACAAGATGCGACTATCAGTGGAGCGCTCCTATGACGTGAACACAGGGGTTCTATCGCAGGGCAGGTGGAAGTGGCAGGATCTTAAACAACATGAGAGTTAGTACATGTCAGGGGAAAATAGCAGACAAGGAAAATGTGAGATTAGGAATTGGTTTATTGTGACACTAGGCATGTTCGGTGCATTGCAACTGAGTGTTGGTGTACTCAGCTGTTTTCTGGCACTGGATCACTACAAGTCTGTTAAGAGTATGCAAGCCATGTTGGCTAGCTAGGCCATGGTTTTAGATTTATTTCCTATCCTCCAATTACAGTAGGCAGTGTTTTCCATTTGTTTTAATGAGCCACGAAAATCAGCTTGTAGACTTGAAACAAGCGTCCCAGCAATCTTTCCGTGCTCATGTTTCATTACCTTCCTGACTGCCTACCGTGTACCGAACCTTACCTGTCTCCGGTAAAATCCTTCTGTGTGAACTTACCTGCTGTCTCGGATCGTGCGTCCTTCACTTTGTTCATCCCTGGCCGCATCACAAACAGGGCATGCAATGGCTCAGATGGAGAGTACATTTTAGCAAGTACAAAGCATGGCCTTGAATGATGATGATGTTTTTCATACATTCTAACAGTAGTTTGAATTTCACATAAAAATTCAAGTCAGGCAAGCTATGTTGTCAACATATCAAATGAAGATGAATAACCAACCATGCGACCATAGTATTGCTCTTCCACAGTTTTCTAACTCAAATTACTGGTCAAAATTGAAGAAGCAGAGGATGAGATATCTTGATTTTTAGGCCGGTCATGCTCCGCTTAATGCAGCCAATAGCATGTTTTTGCCATACACCGGTTTTCTGTTATACATTTCTCTTCTCTGAGCTCAAGCAGAGATGATGTCACCAGGGTTAGTTTCTCAAACATTTTTCTCGAGCCACGGAACGATTATGCCACTGTTTTCACAACGACCTTTAACTGTAAAATTAGTGGAGCTCCCCTTTAATGTGAATTTGTTGCATTTAAAGAGTTGATGTTAGGCAGCTGTTTCACAAATATTTGATGCCAATTGCACAATAATTTCTGAAATGAGAGTAAAGGAGCCAAAACATGCAAAAAACAATGAGTACTGTAGCAATGTAAGAAACCTTTTTGATCAAACGTCTCCTCATTTGTCGGCCTGTTAAACTTACTCAGTACCTTTGCCTTTTAGTGTCTCCACAGGGTAAATGTGCCCAAAAGTGCCGCATCATATTTGTGGTGGTATCGGTTTGTGCTTCTTGGTTCTCCTCAGAGTTTCTGGTGGTTCATCCATGCACAGAGCAAGCTGGAGTTTGCCTGTGGCCCTCTGAACATCATTGATGTTGCTGCCATCTTGCCCTACTATGTGTCATTGTTTCTGGCGTTTGGGGATGAGCTTGTGCAGGATGTTGTGGCCGGTGCAATAAACTGGGTCTGATCCTGCGTGTGATGAGGGCACGGCGTATCCTGTATGTGATGATGCTGGCCCGCCACTCTCCGGGTCTGTAGATCTTGGGGCTGACTATCCAGCGGAGTATGATAGACTTCGGCCTGCTCCTGTGACTCTCTTCTCCCCACTGGTGTATCTCACTGAGAGTGAGCTGGCCCCAAACACTGCCATATCCCCCCAGCTCAGTTCCAGCAGCATCCCAGCATCATACTGTTGGTTCATCATCTCAGTGACCACGGTGAAGTACGGTGACATGGTACCCCCCGCAGCTTGCCTGGCCAACTGGTGGCGCTGATCAGTATCTTATTGGGGATCCTCATTTTGTCTTTCCCTTCCACATCAATCTTCCATACGTTCCATCAAACCTACAACGAGCTCAAGGAGGAGCAAGAGGGGCTGTGGAAGGAGGAGAGGGGGGCCGAGCTCGCCACTGAGGCTGAGGAAAGCATGAAAGAAAGTGAGATTTGGCCTGAAACTGATCCTTTACCTGGTCCTAATTACGTTTTCATGAAAGACATTACATTACATTTAAAAACAAGCAGCAAAAACTTTAAATCAATTGTAAAACTCACAGTAACCAGCGAAGGGCAGCAAGGACTGGTGCGATGTGGTCGCTTCGCTTAGAATGTGTTAAAAGCCTTTTAACACGCACACACTTTGGATGTTTGACCTGCTGATACCAGAATGAAGTGTGTTGCAGTAGTCACGTCTGGAGGAGATAAAAGCATTCATGACCTTTTCAAAATCTGCAGAAGAAAGAAATAACCTAATCTTGGTTAAATGTCTCAGTTGGACAAAGCAGGACTGCACCACTTTAGTCACCTGAGCATCAAAAGATAACATGTAGATTGTATGTAGATTGAAGCCCCTTTGTTAACTTTATTAACTGAGGTACCCAGATTAGAGAAGAGATTGTTAATGGCCAGAAGGGGCCATTTCAACTGTGATGATGATTTGGATTCAGTGTTTGGAATATATGAAAATGACTATTAATAGAAACACATTTACACAATCTGAACACTTGTCAGGTAGTCAGGCAGCTAGGGGAACTAGATTACATGTATGTGAGCACTTTCATGTGTGCAGTGCTATATGTGAAATTATTAAGGGATAATCAGGAACATTTTGGAATATTAAATTGTAATTACCATCCAAACATTGCCACATACCTGTGTTTCAAACCACTGCATACTGAGGCTGGATATTGGATATTTATATTAGCAGCAGGCTAATTTTGAAGAATATTTCCTGACTAAAACCCAGAGTCAGCACTTTTCATTGAAAATGAATGTGTGCTGTGAAGAACATCAAAGTCTGACTATTTGTCCACTAGAGGGCAGACATGTTCCTTCTCTGACACAACAGTCAAGGGGTATTGGAAAACTATTGGAAGTCATTTAAGAATAGAGAACATTTGTTTCCCTGTGGACTGCAGAAAAATACTACTATGGCAGTAACTGTTTCAGTGATTACACCCTGAAGGGAGACATAAAAATCTAACTTGGATGTGGCCACAATATTTTGGATACCTGTGTTACATTTGCTAAACACTGGGTGGAAAAATGAAGCTGTAATCTCATTTTTCACTGTCTGCCAGGAAGGTGCATCACACCTGGAAATAATCTGCAAAAACAGTGATAGTGGGAGGAAGACTGGTCCAGACTGGCGATTCCAACACAGAGAGTAGGCAGGGAGAGGCCTCTGGAATATATACAAACCACTGCAGCACTGCAGAGACCTATAAAAGAACGGAAAAGAGGCCAGGAGTTAATTCTGGACACAAGATGTTTGCCCCCGAGGAGAGTCAGTGATGCCAGGAATACACCAACAAAGACTGCCATGAGGCGGAGAACTGGGGCATTAAGATGGAAAGAACAAGAGAGAGCCAGAGCGAAGGAACGGAATGGAAGAGGAAGGGCAGTGTGTGTGTGTGTGTGTGTGTGTGTGTGAGAACATGTGATGTGGTACAATCTATTCGCTATTCCATGGTTCGTGGACCCAGCAGACCTGTCATTACATACAAACTCTGATCTGCAGAGGAATGTCTGCACCACACACACACACACACACACACACACGCTGTGTCTGACTCACTGCTCATTCCACTACAATCATTTCCACGCGACACAACGCACTTTCAATAAAAGGGCTTAGTCCGCTCAGTTGATCCTTGCTTGATGTGTGTTTTAGGGGTTTCTCAGAGCAATGCAGGACCTGCAGTGTGGAAGTACATCCTTACTCTAACTGTGACATCAGCTGTGCTTCAAATCAAATTTTGGTATTGAAAATAACCCTAACATCAACTGAGAGAACATTGTCCAGACACAATATGAACACTGAGCTGGAATCAACAGTTACTTACTTTACAGTGCCACAACTGGACTTGCTTAAAGTGGCTATAATCAAAGTTTCTTTTGAACAAATGCACCAACTGCCTAGGTGTAATGTGAAAGGTAACGTGTGACGAACAGAGAGAGAATTATCATCCAACTCTAGAGGGAACGTTTTAGAATCTTTCAGCTGTTTTGGTTTGCTGACATGCAAATCCTCTGCTTTGGTTAAGTCTCATAAATCTTTTCGGCAACAGTAGACAACTATTTTCAATAATAAATACATTATCCAACCAGCTGTACGCTACCTTTCCAGCACCAAACAGCAGACAGACATATTTAGTAGCTAGCTGGTGAACATAGTGGAGCATTTAGAAGCTAAAAGGAGAGTGAATATTGGACTTCAAAGCTTGTTTAAGATAAGTTATGTTATCTAACGTTATCTACCATTTACCTTTTTACTGCTTATGTGTGATTTGGGTTGTTCAGTTTTAAAATTTTAAACTTGAAATTGTTTTTTGTACTTACACATGACTTAAGTCTAATTATTCTACACGCGGTGTTCCCATGAAAACCCCAATTCTGAAACATATTGCAATGAGAACAGCCGATTTTTAGCTACATGACCATGTACCAATGCCAAAGGGTCTGTAAAGGGTAAACCTGGAATCATGCTTCCACAGGAGTAAAAGCATGAAAATGACCACAACTGGAGATTTTCATTGGACAGCTGCAAACACACACACACACACTACAAATAGACCTCAGGTAAGCTCACCTGTTATGTGAGAACTTTGCAAACATGGAGGCTGCTTCAGTAGATTGGATGTGGCACGCAAGGCCTAGGCGGGGAAAACATTGCTTGTGATGCAGATGAGGTGATGTAGCCAGACCCTAACAGAAGGCGCCATCCATAAACCATCCACCCCATCCCTTACAATCCCTTACACAACTAGTTTTTGTTTGCCGCTGTAATTTTACTGTAACTATTTTTGTTTCTGTGAGTTTGCAGTAACATATTGATTGCTGTGCTGTAATTCTACTTTTCTTTGTGTTTTTCTGAAGCCTTTCTATGTTTGTGTTCATTGAAGTGTGAAGTGTTCATTGTAGAGTGAGTAGATGTACAATACTGTAACAATCTTTCACAGAAGCCTGTATGAGAAAATAAAAAAAGGTAGGCTATACAACGTAGGTTATGAAATACATCAGTGTTTTGTTGCTGCTTTGAAAGAGTAATATCACTTTCCTTCAAAAATGCCATTTTGAAAAAAGGATTCTTCTTCCTCTTCTAGTTTTATGGCGTTGCAGATGCGATTGTAGAGTTTCATGTTGATATAGAAGTGAGATTATATGCCTTCAAGTGTTGTGTCTTATTCGGCTTGTGTGTAGAGCTTTGACACAATGAGCCAAATTATGCAACAAGTGTGTAAGCAGTCACAAAAACCTGTAACACGACTGCTGTGTTTTCAAAAATGACAAGACCTCTTTATCAGTTAAGACCCACAGAGACCTTGAAATATGAAATAATGAAACCACTTAACCAGTTTTCTAAAATATACTTTTAAGATCAGCCTTCTTATTTTAGCAAAAAGACAAAATAAATGATGACATGAGTAAGAACAGAATCGCAGTATACAGAAATATCTTTAATTCATAAAAGATTTATAATATTTTACATATGACACATGCTGTATGTAAGGCAGGTTAAATGGTTTTGACACACCTCAATTTCCTGTGGATACAGACAGAAAGCATACAAAATGTTTTAAAAAATACATCATCTATGGAGTCTTTCCATCTCTGCATTCAGAGATAAGTAGGATTGCTTTCCCTTTTTGGCTGATTTGTCTCTTATGTACAGTTATTGCCTCTTATGTACATTGTGCTTGTTTATCTGGCAAACAAGGTTAAAGTATAGCTGGGTAAAAACAACAAGGCTACACACACACACACACACACACACACACACACACACATTCCTTTGGATTCCTGCTGGTGAAGGTGTTGTCCACAGCATCATTAGTGTTAAGGAGACATCTCTGCTGGCTCAAGGTCAGACCCACAAAGGCACCTTTAGGGCAAAACCCCCCCTTAACGTGTTAGAATGAAGATGTGAAAATGATGAAGAACATCTGTAATGCAACAGTATTACATGGTAAAGTGCACATAAAATGTCTTTGGTTTAATAGTTACTGCCCTGTTTATTTCTCATAAAGCCCTTTTTGTTCAGAAAAAATCCGATCTGACTGACAAAAACTACTGTGCTCATGCTCAGCACATCATCTTTGGAAGCTTCCAGTTAACGTTGGCTTTTTGGCTCTTTAGCTTTTCAGCTGATTCAGGCAAGCTGTTACATTTTAGAAGCGGTGAAGTCCAAAAGCATCACCCAGAGTCTGTCTTTGCTGGGCTGGAATAAGACATGATACTGTGGCCCAAAGTCCTGACATGCAGGAGCTCAACTCCTGAACATCGCTGCTGAGATTTCTCGCTTCAATCCCATCAAAGCAGAATAAGTGCCTGTGTTGGAAAGTCTCCAGTGAGCTTCCCCTCACTTCTCGTCACTCACGGAGCAGTCCACGGCTATGACATCCTGTATTTCTGTGATTTTCACCACCTCCTCCGGGATCTCCACCTGTATCGGGATCTTCAGCTCCTCTGGGAGCTTCTCTGCTGAGGAGCTGCGGCTGGACAGTTTGTCCATCTCATCCTCCATCTCGGCGATGCGTTCTGCAACGCAGTGGGCGGTGAGTCGGGCCTCGGGGTCGTGGTCCCAGCATTCCATGATAGTGGCGCAGATCACTGCCACACCCTGTAGAAGGAAGAGAGCAGAGATGTGAGATTCCATACTCCATAAACTGGTGTAGGGCTGAGAACAATCATTACGATGCTGAGTGTCTTATTGAAAATGATGTCGTTATAAAGTGGTTCTATTGGTGTCTGCATGATTTTGCTGTAGTTTGTCATGATCCTTAACAAGGACATTCACAAAGACCCACGTCTAGCCGAAGGTTTCAACGCTCTGCAAAACCAACTTAAAACTTAAAAACGTTGAAGGACACGATGATCCAATCTCAACTTATTTAAGTAATGAGAGAAAAACATCCTTTGCTGCAGTTTGTTCTCAGTCAGTATATTTCAGATTTTTGTCGCTCCAAATGTCTACGTATTTAAAGGTTGAGGCTCTTTCCACCGATTCACAATCCATCCGAGTCAAGGGCACCCAGATTTACTGTATTTAAAATCCATCACCATCCTCTTGTTTTTTTCCATACGATTCTGTCTCAAGATACATTACAGACCCAACATACAGATTTTTAAAGATTTCAAAGATTTTTTGAAATGTATGATTTGGGTGAGAGGACTGGCATTCGTTTGTGTACAACATGTAAAGAACAGGTTCTAAGGCGGACTTGTGGTGCTCCTGTGCTGTTCTATTTGAGTTGTTGGCTTTACCAATTCACTATTTATCCACTAAATAACTCAATACTATGTGAAAACTAACATATACTGTATATACCTTTTGGTTCAAATATATTATATTCTATGCATCTACTTCAACTTCATCCTCCGGCACCTAGACTCCCCAGGAACCTATGCCAGGATAATGTTTGTGGATTTTAGCTCCGCCTTCAACACCATCATCCCGACTCTGCAACAGGACAAGCTCTCTCAGCTGAACGTGCCTGTCTCCACCTGTAGGTGGATCACAGACTTCCTGACAGACAGGAAGCAGCATGTGAAGCTGGGGAAGCTTGTTTCTGACTCCTGGTCCGTCAGCATTGGTTCCCCTCAAGGCTGCATCCTTTCCCTCCTACTCTTCTCCTGTACACCAACAGCTGCATCTCCAGTCATCAATCTGTCAAGCTCCTGAAGATTGCAGATGACACCACCCTCATTGGGCTCATATCTGGTGAGGATGAGTCTGCCTACAGGTGGGAGATTGACCATCTGGTGACTTGGTGCAGCCTGAACAATCTGGAGCTCAATGCTCTAAAGACAGTGGAATTGATAGTGGACTTCAGGAGGAATGCAGCCCC
>JAVQJF010120176.1:0-16845 GCA_036023855.1 Gadopsis marmoratus
AACAGCTGTCAAACATTTCCCCTCTGTGGGGAAGAATGACCACCATTCAGTCCTACAGTACAGACACAGACACAGACAGACACACAGACAGCACAGACAGACAATACAGACAGACAGACAGTACAGACACAGACAGACATTACAGACACAGACAGACACAGACAGCACAAACAGACACAGACACAGACAGACAGCACAGACACAGACAGACAGACATTACAGACACAGACAGACACACAGACAGCACAGACAGACAGACACAGACAGCACAAACAGACACACAGACAGCACAGACACAGACAGACACAGACAGCACAAACAGACACAGACACAGACACAGACAGACAGCACAGACACAGACAGAGACATTACAGACACAGACAGACAGCACAGACACAAACAGACACAGACAGACACAAACAGACAGACAGACACAGACAGACAGACAGACACGCTTCATCTGAGCGTCGTGTTGCATCAAACAGCTCCGAGATTTGAACCAGATGTTCAGAAGAAAAGTTGTTAGTGTCGTTTGTTCTTTTGTCAGAGAAACTTTGGCGCCAAATCATCGCGCGTAGGTCTGTTTCTGAATCATTAATTAGATTGAATTAATTCATTTTAGCTGAATTATTCCCGGCACGTTCTGTGGCCGCCAGCCGCCGCCGGACGCCTGCTAATGAACTTCCTGCTCCCGAAACAAAGTCAACTTCTACCGACACCGTCGGTGTTTCTCACCTTGCTGTGGGTGCAGCCCATTCCTCCTCACCCGAACTCTGCTGTCGGTTTGAAGCCGCTCCTCTTCTTCCTCTTCTTCCTCTTCTTCTTCTTCTGCTTCCTCTTCTTCTTCCTCTTCTTCTTCTTCGTCCCTCTGTTGACAACTTTGAAACTCTCTAAAAGAAATCTCCCGTGAACGCACCGCTTTGGCCGCGGACCACGGGGGGCGGGGCTTATCTGTGCTGCCTTCAGGAACACTTCGTAGGTTCAACACTCTTTATTGGAAACGATTCAAAACATAAAATTAGATACAACTTCAACAGGAAACTAATGAGCTAATAATAAATACAGATTATACAGATGCGAGCTAACGGGGCCACAGGTCCACGACGCGTGTGGAGGACATGGGAATAAGGAAACTGGGCTGCAACTAACAATTATTTTCATTATCAATTAATCTGCATATTAGTTTCTCGATTAATTGTATTGTCAAAAAAATGTCAGAAAATGTAAATAATTGGAAACAACTTCGTGTCATAGAGACGATCAATAATATAAGAATGAATATTATCAGGCGTTGACCTGCAGCTGACTTTGAAACCTCTGACATCATCACATTGTTAACAGCTGATGTCACAAACAGTGTGTGTGTCACATGTAAACACACGTCGTTAACTTCATCTCAACAGATGTGAAGCTACATGGAAAGTGTGTGTAAATGAGGTCTAAATTCAAAATGGCGGCTGTAGATTTAGGCTCTGCAGGTTTTTCTCCTCCTGCTTCTGTTTTATGGACGTTTATATGAGCAAAACCTAAAGCCCATAAAACACTGAATGTCCACAGGATGTACTTCACTTCTGAGGACTTTCATTTGCTGTGGAGGAGGGTTGTGGTCTTTATGTTCTTGTGAGGACACGGGGGGTCTTAGCCACAGTTTAAAGCTGCACAGCGTCACACATGTTGCCTGCTTCGTTCCTGTAAACCAGCAGACTCTTCAGCTCCACTGCTGCTGGTTGTCTCAGAGTCTTTATAAATGTAGACCACATTTCCCATCAACCCCTGTTTTTGTTAGTTACATGGTGCAAAGCTGTAGCGGCATCAACGAAGGTAAACGTCCCCACAGACTAAATCTAACTGGCGAAACAGCAGCTTTAAAGTTCACTTTGAATCCGTTTTCAGTCTTTCACCTCATCTGGACCCATGAAAGCAGAAGTTCTCAGATCTTTTACTTAAGTTACAGTACAAAAACTAATCCTACATTTAAAATCCTACTTAGGTAAAGGAACAGAAGTATTATCAGTGAAATGTGCCTTTACAAGTATTCTTTCAAGGACTGGTTGCTTCCTGCTTCAGTCCCACTACAGACCTCCAGGTGGTGCCTTCAGAGACTTAAAGTAACTTTATGAATCATCTAAACCAGATCCAAAAATTTGATGATGACTGTAAACAAATAACAAAAATTGATCACAATCAACATTCAAAGGAAACAGCAGCAAATCTTCACATCTGAGATTCAAAAATCATGTCAACCATTAACTTCCTGTCGATCAGCTGACTGATTAGTGGACTGATCGATCAGCTGTACCTGTAGAAATGGTTGGAGTTTCATTTCGACATGGTGGCGTAGAAGCAGAATGTACCTCAAATGTGTACTGAAGCACAGTACTTGTAGTAAATGTACTTAGTTACATTCCACCTCTGCAGACCAGGTGAACAGGTAAACTCTCCTCTGATTGGCTCCTCACGCTGCCTTCGTGTGGCGCAGTTTCTCTTGATCAGCCAATCAGCATTAAGCTGTTAATTGGATCAGGTGTCAGAGCTGCAGTGGAAACAGGAAGTCGAGCAGCTGGAAAACAAGTAGATGTGTAGTTTAGTTAGTTTGGTTTAACCACCTTCTCCTCCAGATCACCTTCAGGTTTGAGTTCACAGCAGACGGAGGAAGTCGTAATGGTGACAAAGGATTTTCTGCTCGTCTCCAGTTTGTGGGATTTCACCTTGAAGACAGTGAAAACGTGCTACAGGTGCATAGTGACCTTTATTTGGGGGGCGGAGCCTGAGAGTCTGACGCCATGATGTCATGTATTGTATGTCGCTGAGGTAACAGAAAGTGAAGCAGCTGCTGTCGGATGGAAAGTTACTCTGAAAACAACAACTGCTGCTGCTGCTCTAAAAATACACACAAATACAAATACACACTCGTCACATGGACTGACCCGTGTGTGCGTTTCTTTGTGTGGTAATAATAAAGGGTGTGTGTCTGTATGTCCGAGTGTGTGAGCATACAGTACATACCTGGGTGTGTGTTCATGTACTGTAGCTCTTAACATAAACTCTATAAATACTGATTACAACCAGTTTACCCACAATGCACCTCTGAACGGCCCCCTGGTGAAAGTCTACACTGTGAGCTTATTAATTTCAATTTGAGGAAACTTAAAATGTATAACTTTCTTTTCACACTGACCGACAGAACGAAAGTACTGCTGACAGCGGTGGAAGAAGTATTCAGGTACTTTACTGCAATAAAAGTACTATTACCACAATGTGAAAATACTCCACTACAAGTAAAAGTGTAAGTATCATCAGCTAAACGTACGATTCATGTTCCTGCCGCGTTAATGTGGATGCTGCATAAAATGGAAGTAGAAGTACCTCAAATTTGTACAGTACTTGAGTAAATGTACTTTGTCTCTGTCAGATAAACAGAAGAACTCTTGTTGCTTCCTCTGTTAGTTTTCCATCTTTAGTCTTCGTCGTTTGTTTTGTGTTTTTCACTTTTAATAAGCAGCCAGTCCAGCAGACAGCAGGCGCCTGCGTCTGTAAAGGACTTCAGCTGTTCGTGTTCTGCCCTCCGGCTGCAGGTCTGATGATCCAGTTTGTCCAGGAGGTGTTTTTCCAGAGAACAGCAGCTGGATTTCATCCCGATCAGCAGGTTTAAATGTGAAAGACTGGTTATATATTTAGCTGCCGTTATCAGATGGAAACGCCTCTCGTGTGTCAGAACAGAAGAACTCCAACAAACTTCAATGAACCTGCTTCCAAAATCACAATAAACACACCTGCTGGCGGCCATGTTGTTTTTGGTCAACCACAAGAGAAGCACACTTTACAACCGGAACAATATTTGGGACTTTTGAGGTCGACAAAGACGTCTAACATTTAAAAATCTGATGACAATCAATCAGCTAAAAGTTTCTTTTCAATTTATTTTGAAGCTCATAATAATTAATAAGCAATACGAGATGCACGTGTACAGTTACACACAGTATTCCTGCACTGCAACTAGAAGTAACAGTACTTCTTCCACTTTCTATTATTACTGGAGATTAAATGATTCCTCAGCTTCACTGTTTATCACATCTTAAGGAAATGCTGCCACCATGTGGCGACACCTGAAGCTGCAACTTTATTCAATTTATCAACGACAGTGAACATTAATACACATAATAAGCATTAATGCGGTAGAGTTTTCATCTGTAGCCCTGACAGTTGTTAACAGAACACAAGATTAAAATAAGTTATTGAGATCCTTTATACGCCTGCAGAGACAGAATAGAAAGAAGAGAATATTAATGTTTAAAGGACACGTTATACTGACAACACAAGACAAAGGAATCAATAATGTTAACAGAAATATGGAGTGAACAAGGTGCCGCTGCGTCTTTAACAGACAAACAGAACAGAAATCACAATAAAACCGTGAGTTTTATTATTATTTAACTATTTTAATCATTTGTGGGGTTTTTTTATTGCGGCTCCTTTAAACTCTTAAAGATCATTAATGCTCTTTTTATAATGGAGTCTGCTGGTCACAACTCCAGCAAACACTTTCCATTTCAATAAGACGGGAACCAATCAGAGTCTTCAAAGTGTAACAGTTCAGATAAAATAGGATTAATTCACTGAAGAGAGACGCTACAAAACCACCAGCATGAAAACTCAAAATTTTCACTTCCTGTCATGCTTTCCCGCCTCGTGACCTTTTGACCCCCCGACATCCATCCGCCTCCATTTTCTCCTTCCTTCAGACCAGGCTGAGGGCCGAGCAGAGCTCCCGCAGCAGGTCCACCCCCAGGTACACTCGGTAGAACGTGAGGAAGACGCCGAGAGACGAGAACCCGATCAGAACCCAAAGAACCTGAGCGCTGAAATACAGAGGAGCCAGACTGCAGAGAGACACGGAAAACCAATCACGTTGATAGATCCGATCCACAGCTGACAGCAGGTTCTGCCCTGGGTGTCACCTCCCAGGCTGCTGCCTTACAGGAAGCAGCCTGAGACCCCTGAGGTCTGTAGTCTGATCCTGCTCTCACGTTAAAACGTAACGAGGTGGATGATTTAACAGATTCAGTGATTAAACGGCTTCTATTTGTTTGGGCTGAAGGGAAAACCTGCAGACACGACTCAGGGCTGAGAGCTGTCAACTTTGGTTGTTATGGTAACATTTCATCTACAGGTGATATTCTCCTAAAAAGATTTGGAATTGAACAAAAGTCACAGACGAGACGACAAAAACACAAATCATCAAATATTTTACTATTCTGTTCTTGACTTCATTGTTGGTCCCCGAAAGGAACAAAACACTAAGATGAGTGTGAGCAGCGTCCTACCGTCCCTGAGACGACTGTGAGTATCCACGGAAGTAACGGAGACGCGCGTATAAATACAACAGACCGCAGACTGACGACAGACCTGCAACACACACACACACACTTACTGTCTGCATGTAGACCCATACGAAGCACACTGTGTGTGTGTGTGTGTGTGTGTGTACACACACCTTGGCTGAAGAAGACTCCGGACGTCCACAGGACAGTGATGAAGATCGGGAAATACTCGGAGCAGTTGGCTCTGAACACAGAGAGTCTGCAGTTAGTGAAACGTGACAGCACAAAAGAAACGCCGATTATCTGGTTACCATGGCACCTGTACACGAGGCAGCAAGTCGATGTGTTGCAGCAGGAAGGACTTTGACAAGGAACCAAACTGTGACGGCTGGACGACGGTCAGAGCGTCTCCGGCACTGTGACATCTTCTGAGTTTGTCTCGGGTGTCAGTTCCTGCTCTGATTGGAGCTTTAAAGTGTTTAAAAACACGAGACGCTGATCATTTAAACTCTGGGCATCAAATGAAAAACCTTCTCGCAGCTAAGAACGTAACTAAAGACGAAGATTTCTTCTGTTATCTGTATTAATGTCTCAGTGAGGAACAGCTGGAGATGCAACCAGACTCCAGTCTCTCTTCAGCTTTAAATTAAACCAGTTCAGCCTCCTCTCAGATTTCATCCTTCCGGTTTAGATTTGAGTCCAACTTCATAAAGGAAAGATTCACATTTTCGTGGTGTTTGTGTTTTGATGCGACAGAGACCGTTTTAACGATCGACATTATTGAAACCAAACATTTATACCTTTTTATAATGTGAAGATTTGCAGCTTTTCTCTGTCGACGTCGTTTTAAACTGAATCATTGTTGGTTCGTCTCCTCGTTCCCGAAAACATCGCGACCAAAGTACAAGACGAGAAAACCCACCGGGACTAAAGAATAAAACAGAAAGTCATCATCATCATCAGTCAACTCACTGAGCTCTGAACACTCTGTCAAACTCCGGCGGCCCGGCGGTGGCAGGCGGAGACACCGAGTACTTCCTCCTGGCGTAGATCACCTGCAGAGAGAAGTAGGCTGGAGACACACACACACCTTTATTTAGGACAAGGGGCTGCGTGCAGAGCAGACACGGGTCCGTTTCTGTGGCTCTTTAATCAGGTTCCCTTCCTGCCAGTTACTGATCAACAACAAACTTTCATTCGTGCAGCTGACGCAGGGAGCAAAGTTCACTCCGTTTGTTGTAGATGCAAAGTTGATGCATAAGAACAACTCGACACCAAAAAACACTGAATCAAAGTTGAGGCGGAGGCTGATAAAACCCTAAAAATCAACAGGAATAAAAGATAAAACTGTATCTAAAGATGAAATTAAGAATTAAATGATTAATAATAATATAGATTAATATATCACAGTGAGGACATTCTGAAACGTAACCATCAAATTAAACAGTTCCAGTCAGCCTCCTCGCAGGTTTCCCAGCATGCCCTCTCACCTTGCTCCAGGACACCCAGCAGGGTCACAGCAGCGAGGCCGACCGCCTCATCCAGCATCTCTGCAGCGAGTCAGAGCGACAGGTGAGACTGAGACAGTGTCAGCAAACAGACAGGTAACAGGGCGGGAGCCTGCAGGGGGCGGGGCCACACACACCGACAGGTAACCAGGTTAATGAGGTTAGTTGGATGGAAGTGTACTGTGGGTTTTCTGAAGGCTGTTCGTGGCCTCCGTTTAACAGTGAACGACTCGGTCGAGTCGAGTCGTAACATTTCACATGTTCCTGGTCATTTCCTGGAAAAACAAAGTGTTTAATGTGCACAGCTGGTCAGCTAAACAGCTTTTCTACAAAGAAAACATCTTCCAATATTCATTCATTCGTGTTTTTTTATATCAATAATCCCAAATTAGTTTTTACTTTTTGCGTATTATGTGGAAACCGACGACTAAAACTGTCATCGGAGTCCTGAAGACGTCAAACTATCCAGTAAAGATGCAGCATTTTAAGTACAAAATAGTTCTTCTGAATGTTTTCATTCACTGAAATGTATAAAGTAGGTGGTGTAGTGAAAGGTGACCCCCCCGCTTCCTGTCAGCTGACCAGCTGGAGATTATTCCTCATGTCAACACACAGAAACACACGGAGAACAAACTTGTTTCTAAAGAACTATATTTACATAATACTCTTGTTTTACAGAGAACCATATCAAAAGTATAAAATACTTACAAAACATCCGCTGCAATATATAAAAATAACATCTATCTTCTCCAGATCATTAGGAAAGGCATACATACAAAAAATATATTTATAGACATTTACACAGAGCCCGTTCACAACAGTTAAACCCAGAACGAGGCTGGAAGCTGGAGATTCGACAGATCGGCATGAAACCAGCGCCAACAGACCCTTCAGCACATGAAATACAGCACGCCTGCCAACACGAACTCTGAAGGAGTCCAACAGTACAGTAGATACAACGGTTCCACCTGAACGGCTGGAGACGTCGACTGCCAGGTACAGCAGGTCAGACAGCAGACGAGGAATCCGACAGCACAGTGACGACCAACGTGGATTTAAAGTGACGCTCCAACTAATTTACATAAGGACGACCATGAGGACACATCTCCAAAGTGCGTCCGTATTCTGCGTTAAATTCGCCATCTGCGGTCTGACCTGACGGGATTATCATCCGGTGCTTTTTATCTAGCGGCGCATCAGGAGACACACGGCCCCATTTTGAATTTGGGAAACACTTCAGGATATGAAACGCTGCGTTCAGACCCTGAAAAAGACCCCAAAGTCTCGTTCACTTCAAGGTTTCAGAGATCCAACTCAGGGAATCACTCAGACTTTCAGATTTAATTCTGAATTCTGAATTCAACAGTTAAAATGACAATAATCCCTCTCAGGATTTAATGCTTTAGATGTTTTTATGGGTTTGTGGGATATTATTGCCTCAATTCAGACTCCCAGGCAGACCTCCCCTCTACAACCCCCATTTCTATTTGTGCCCAAACAAAACCTTAAATTTAGGACTGAACGTGTAAACATGTCTTCCTGTGCAAACATCCAGAACAGTATTAACATTTGACTGAAGGGGGCACACAGCCTGGGAGGCTCTTGTCAGGTAAAGAAATTGCTAAGCTACCAGCTGGAACGCAGCGTTAGACCGCAGACAGCTGCATGTGCCGAGTTCACAGCAAAGCTACAGGGAACACGGAACTATTGAAACCGTGAACATGAGCACGTCAGCTGACCGTCAGCTGTTACTGAAGTCCCGTCTGTGTGCTTCAGTGTTCATGCTGAGCAACTTTAAAACAAGGGAAACACCCCAATTAGCTGTTCGCAGGGCAGGAAGGGGAGTTAAAGCCAGCAAGTTTCAACAACGTGGGATTTTAAATAAAGCTCACAGGCGCCTCTGGGCTCTGGCCTCTCTTCAGTGCAGCAGGGAGGAGTTTAATGCCGACAACATTTACATTTTAAATAGACAGAAGTGTGACCGGGACCTC
This sequence comes from Gadopsis marmoratus, assembly GCA_036023855.1. Taxonomy (NCBI): domain Eukaryota; kingdom Metazoa; phylum Chordata; class Actinopteri; order Centrarchiformes; family Percichthyidae; genus Gadopsis; species Gadopsis marmoratus. Next base: position 8,821 of record JAVQJF010120176.1, read on the forward strand.
CGGTTTCCTTTCGAACCACGAGGTGCTTTACTTCACTCGAGAAAAAGAAACGGAACATATTATTGTTTGTGCACGTTTAACCACGTTCACTGAAGATGGATGTTCGTGGCACGAAGGAAACAAGTTGTTGCCTGAAGGAATCAGAACGCAGGAGAATAATTCAGTCTGGTGAGCGTCGAGAGGAACCAACTTAGAACGTGTTGTTTAAATAAAGTGTTAGAGCGAACAGCACGTCCTGCAGATTCAACCGGCTCACCGGCGGCTACTAAAAATCACTCTACATTACTGCAGATCATTTCCCTAAACAACGCGCTGTATTGTTCGAGACATTTGAATATTTTCTTCCCAGCAGCGTACATTTCCAGATATTTCCCTACATTATGAAAATCAACTTGTTTGAGCTCGCCGCCACCATCATGTCTGCTTCTGATGTCATCACAGCAACATCTTGATGTGATGCAACAGTAACATGATGATGATGGACTCTCTGTCTGCAGGCTGATTTTCATGCTGACATTTTTAGAAGTCTTAAAACATGACGGGATGGAAAATGGCCACAAAAATCTGCAAAAACTCCAGTCTGGCCCTTTAACAATGACTTGATCACATTAACATTCGACTTCAGTCAGATTTATTTCACTTCCATCTCTGCTGGAGAAATTTGAAAAACAGAAACCAATGAAGTTCTAAAAGAAGGTTTTGGAAACTGCGGCCTGTACTGTGATGCTGGAAGTCTGTAGGTGGCGCTGTGGGGCAGGTACAGTGGTTCAGTAGTAGTCTTAATACGACTCCGTTCAGTCTCCAGTCATCAATAAACACTGCGGTGAGTATCAGTCCGCTCTTCGACAGACAGACGCTCGTGGTAGAACAGAAAGAATATTATATTTATAATAAAGAACTCAGCCCTTTAACACACGAGATGAGCCGACATGTTTGAATTCACAGCGGAAACGCTTCAAACTCAGCCTGCAGACGTGTTTTAGTGTTGAAGCTGCCGAGACGACAAACAAAAGGCTCAGTTCGGTTTAGAAAATGAAAAATAAAATAGTTTGAAGTCCGATTCAAAGCTGTGTTTCTGTGGCGCTCAGAGGGAGGCTGCCATCTTCTATGTTTATATCTGTGGCTGGTTTGGGACATTATGGTCAATGTTTCAAATCAATACGTTCTTTTTAACAAAGAACTTTTTTTTTGCTTTAAATTACCATTATGAAAAAAAGTTGAATGCGCAATGTAACGGCTGCAGAATAACAACACTGTTTAAATGCTTCCCTATAAGCCTCACGGTCACCGTGCGCCGGGAACGAGCACAAAGGAAGTGCATCATTACCACTGTAACCAAAACAGGAAGAGGAGAGCGCTTTTACACAAGCGTTTGTAAACGTGTTGTAGAAGTGTTTCAATAAAGTTCTTAAAAAAGGAGCGTGCTTGTGTTTTCCCCGCTAGCTATCGGTAGCTATCCTAGCTGAAATGGTGAACTTGAGGTCCCCAAAAGGACAAAACTAGTTAAACCTTTGATGGGACGCAGGGTACAGTTCTAGGAACTGATAGAGGAGCTTCCTGTTCAGTAGACATCCCACACGATGAATTTTGCAGGCTTGAACAATTAGAAAAGGCTTTCTGTTCTACCACGAGTGTGATTTTGCAAAGAGCAACTCATCGTTAAAGTGACCATCTCCTCAGACCAGAGGATGAACACATCAAACCTCCAGTCGGACCTGCTGCCAGCGAGCCGACAGACTGATGAATGAGAACGAGACTGACGCCGTCATTTCTCATCACGGGTTGGGTGGCTAATGCTAACACACCTGTCGGTTTCTACAGATCACAACAACAGTGTCGGTCTTTAACATGTCTGCAAAGACTCGTCTTGCATGTGCAGCTCAGCAGGGTTCGGGTGCTCCAGGTGCATCTAACTAGTGGTGGCTGGCGAGCAGTTCGTCCAGGTCAGCCATCCACTCCTGGGTGCTCTGACCCTTTAGCAGGGAGTCCACCAGCTCGCTCTCCCCGGCGAAGCTCCCCGATGCCACGTTGTATCCAAACGCCACCTGCTGCTGCTGCTGATTGGCAGTCCTGCTCACCTGGTAACCTTGGTTACACTGCAGTCCCTGGCGGCTGTTGCCCTGCGGCTGTCCAAACGCCGCCAGGTCGGGGAGGACAGCCTGGTTCTGATTGGCCTGCTGTTGTTGAGTCTGCTGCTGATTGGCCATCGGCTGGCCATGGCTTTGAGGGTTAGGTGGAGCCCTCTGCTGGGTGGCTGCCATGTTTGTCTGCATCATCTGCTGCCCGGGGTTCAGACCTCCCATTGGACGCCCGCCGGGGTTTGCACCAAAGGGTGCAGCGCCAGGCGCCATCTTGGGAATGCGAGGCTGCTGCTGCATGTGGAAGGCGCTGGAGGGGTTGTTAAAGGCATTGGGGGGCAGGCCGGCGTTACTGGAAGGGGGCTGGTTGGCCAACTGCTGCTGCCAGGAGGCGCTCTGGGCGCCCTGCATGCTGCCAGGCATGGAGCCGGGCAGGTTGGCTGCCATACTGTTCTGCATGGAGCCCGGCATGCGGGCAGCGGCCAGCTGCTGCTGCTTCAACATGGCGGCATTGGGCTGCGCCTTCAGGTGCTGCTGTTGAGCCAGAAGGTTCTGCCTGTAGGAGGCGCTCATGGGGCCCAGAGGCTGGCGCTGCAGGCTGGCCTGCTGGGACGGGTGGTTGGGGTGAAGGTTCATGTTGTTGTACAGCACCTGCTGCACGTCCACGCCGGCCCCGCCCCCTCCACAGGACGACAGACTGATGTCAGCCTGACTTGCCGCCGTGGGCGGCGCTACACCACCTGCCGGGCCACCGCCCTGACCCATGTTGATACCCATCATACCTTGGTTCTGAGGGAACATGCGCTGGGATCCGGGGGCGGGGCCTCCCATGGGGCCCACGCTGCCCATTGGCTGAGAGGAAGCTGTGAAGAAGAAAGACAAGAGTTTCTAAACTGCAGCACAGAACCATTTATTAATGTGAAGTAGAGCTGCAGCTAACGATTATCAGAGATAAATTTGCCAATCATCTTAAACCTTTTGTCTATAAAATGTCAGAAAATCTTTTTAAAAGTTTTGCTAAATCCTAAAGTGAAGTTGTCAAAAGTCAGTTTGTTATTTTCACATTAAACAAAATAAGAGCAGAACATCTTATGGAAAAACAGCAACGAGAAATTTGTCTGTCAATCAACTACTCAATTAATCATTTCGGCTCTAACGAGAACCATGAGTCCGTCTGAGGCGATCGCTGTCAAGTGTTTACAACAAGTGTCAGATGATAACTGGAGGCTGTTAATGATCATTTTACCGCTCCGTCATTATTAAAACAGGTTAATGCAGCAGCTGTAAGTTGAACATTAGACCAACAGAAGTTCGAGCTGATGTCAGGAGAACTGAGGACAAACAGTTATTTCCCATTCAAATCAGCGGCGAGCGTCATTTACACATTCAGACCACATGAACGTACAAACATCCCAGGCGGACACGTCCAACAGGCTCGTTCTGATGTTCAGCTGATGGAAAATAACTGCATTTGACCAAACAGCAGCAGCTGTGGCCGACTGAACGCTTATTATTATTCTAGCAACATGAACTGACACACAGAATGTGTTTGTGCTGGAAAATGATCTGAAATTTTGTTTTCTTACATCTAAACTGCATTTTATACATTTCTCACTAAAGCAGAGAAAAAGCAAAAAATAATTAAAGCTGAATCTTTAAAAAGCTCAATTCAAAATCAGTTTTTCCTTGTTTTAGTGTCATGGAAAATGATATTTAAAAAATTTAAATAAAGTTTCCTGAATCCTGATACATGCTACACCAACATTCCAGCTTCTCAGAAGTGCAGGATGACCATTACTTTGAAAGGAAACTGATATCCAAACGTGTAGCTACGACCTGAATGTGATCCGAGCAACAGAAAACAGGAAATTCTCAAATATTTCTCATTACACCAGAATACACAGTATCTCAGCACAACACGTCTGCATTATTCTGCAACACAACGAATTCTGCTAAAAACTCCAGGGTTGTGTAAGTGTTTATCAAACCGAGGACGGTGACACGAACGTGGTCATTTAACACAACTAGTTGTGGTCTTGGAAGATTGAAGATGGCGTCCGTCTGTGAGGCTGAACCTTCCAGCTGATTGGTCAAAGGGTGTACAGTCACCTCACACTCGCCGCACCAGCGGCCTGTGACTTCACCATGACTGACTGTTGCTAAAAACACCTGTGGTGCCGGTTTCATTGTGAAGCTCACCAGACTAAGTGAGACACTGACAAAGGTGCAAAGTGTTAAATTAAAACACTGAACTGAGGAATTAAATCTTCGGTTTGGCGTCTGGTGTGCTGATCGACCCTCCAGAGTCCAGACAGTCCCCACACCAAAACCCAAACCAATCAGAATGTTTGGTAGCCATTAAGGCTGATGGTTATAATGCTCCTACCTGTAAACTGGTTGACTGGCTGCGGTGGGAAAGGGTTCTGATTGGCCGGTTGTCCCGGCTGGTCCTGGTACTGCGGGGGAGGTCGGGTCAGGTGTCTCTGCAGCTGCTGGTCCTGCTGCCTCTGCTTCTCCTGCACAGACACAGGAAACCAACAGTGAAACACACCTGGTGGATAGCGGAGCTGTTTCTCCTGCAGACGGGCTGTCAGGGGAAACAGCTGCCCTTTAATTCAACACGATTAGAATTCAGGGAAAATGAGCAGAGGTGCAGAATCAACAACAAAATATTACATTTTAAATGAGTAACTAAACTGATCATGAAACAAAAGTTAAAAAAAAAAAAATCCCAGGACGAGGCCAGAAAAGCTCACATGCAGAAGATAACGAGCTGGACACCAAAAGCTTCAGTTGGTTTAAATGTATTTAGCAGCTGGACACGATACATTTTACCACCTCGGCTAAAAGGCTTCCTGAGATAAACACCGTGACAGGTGATGCTGCGAGTTGTCACCAGTCACATTTGGCCACCTGCAGTGCCACCATCACTGGGTGTGATGTAACATATGGCTCAGGTGGGGAAACATGTCAGCCCTTAAAAGCAGCACAATGTTAAACACTCTGGCGTCGACACATCAGTTTCAGCTGCAGTGACGTGGCTCTATAAACACATTCCCTGGAAAAGATTTTGTACATTCCTGCACAAAACTGTACCGCGCTTTCATTTAATAAGTCATTTTGTACATATTTTTATGATAATGTTTCATATGCTATCAACATCATATTTTGTATTTATGCTTCTTGACTTACATGACTTGTTTTATCCTTCTTAACATTTCCCACATAATATGCTCACGGTTATGCACCAATATACCAAAGCAAGATCCCTTTGTGTGTAAATCTACTTGGCAATAAACCTGTTTGACTCATTTCTACAACAAACAGCTCCCTCCAGTGGTGACAAGGAGAACTGTTTACAGGTTGGCACAAAGTTTTTCTCATTCTACTGCAGGTGTGAACAGAATGTCTGACTCACTCCAAAACATGAAGAACAAACGGCCTCAAACTGACTAATGACAATCGCATCAGCTGGTAAAAGAAATGAAGTGACAGCAACTTCTTCGTATGTAAGAGCAGAATCCCACTTTCCTGTTGTTAAACTGCTGTACAGGGCAACTGAAGAACAAGTCGACCCAACAGGAAGCAGACTGAATTTCTCCTATATGCAAGTGGACCTTTAGTTAATGCTCATTTGTGTGGTGACATTAAATAGGAGGCAGACATAAATAAAGACATACACAAACCAAAAACATGGCGTCAATCCAGTTTTTGCATCTTACAAAGGCATCCTAATAATTTAATACCAATACGATTCAGATACATGTTAAATGCTCCTCTGATGGCACCTGATAAAAATCAATGATCGACTGTATTGAAAGGTTCTGAAGAACGTTTTTAGTAGCATGTCAGCTGTGTTTATTATCGCATCGGTTCTGTTGCTGCACACAGTTGTGGTCTGTATGTAGAACATGTCACTGGTACCTGTTCAGCCATGAGCTGCTGTCTCTGCATGTACTGCTGCTTCTGCTGCTCCAGAATCTGCTGCTGATGCTGCTTCAGCGCTGCCGCCACCGCCACCTGGCTCATGTATGCTGCGTTACTATGGTTACCTGCCATGGCATTTGCCCCCGGCTGGGCTGTCATGGCGTTGTTTCCGGGGGCAGGTGCCATGGTGTTGGCAGGGCCTGGGCCGTGTGGAGGAGCAGGGTAGGTGTTCTGGTCCTGAGAGAAACACAGATAAACAGATGTAGTCAGGATCGTTTCCACCAGGGGGAGCAGCACCCGCAGAGACCTGGTTCGGTTTTGATGACATTTGTATTAATTATTAATGAGTTATTAATCCAAACACCAGGGTTCCCACCGTGGCACAAAACCCCTCCAGGACCTGAATCTGGCCCTTTTATACTTTAATAGAAAAGTGTTTTAAAGTGTAAAAACATGCGTCCAGAGCCACTTTCAGCTACTTTAAATACTGCCGGAAAGTTTAACCTATAATAATACATCATGATTTATTTCTTGATTTATATTGTGTATTAATCTGAATCTGCAAAGTAACTCGAGTTAAATAAAATGCAGTGCTACTCCAAAATGTAGTAGAAGTATTAAGAATCATAATATGGAAATACAATTGTACATTATTTGAGTAATTGTACTTGGTAACTTTCCACCAGTGCTGACAGCACAGTACGGAGGCCTAACAGGACAAAAGCCAAAGTTTGTGCAGGTTTCGGTGCTCAGCGATGATAAAGAGTGAAGTTCAGCAGGAACAGAGCGTCCCGCCAGGCCAGAGGAAAAGTACAGCAGCAGCTATATTTAAATACAGACAGAGAATATGAAAGGCTGCTTTGTCAGTGCATCCCTTCACCCCCCCGTGTGAGCCTTAGCAACCAGCTGCTTCACCAACACAGCCAGCCAGCGGACGTTAAAGTGTGGGGGCCAGGCTGCTCTGACGCTGCTGAACAAAAGGCCTCAATCCCCTCAGCACCACAGACTCCCACACTGCTCTGTACTGGGCTTCATCTGCACCTGCTGGGCTCAAACCAGTACCGCTACAGGCCAGTGTGACAGTTAATGGGGATATCGGGGCTACACAGACACCGACTCATTCAGAGGTTCATCACTCCAGCACCACCACTAGGACACAATGTGTACTGGTGCACGGAAGAATATTAAAAATTAATAACCAGACGGGGGGGGGGGGGGGTAGTGGTCTGTTCTGGTGCCAAGAAGCTAGCCTATAGGAGGCGCTGGCAGGACTTCACACTGTTAGTCAGGTGTTGGTTTTGCAGGAAGTGAAGATTTCTCCTGCTCAGACCAGCAGCACAACAGAGTGCAGGCGGTAAAGTTGTCCTGTCTGCCTAAACTGAAATGAGAGCCTAGAATCTAACGAAAGCTAAATGTCTTTTTCTTTCTTTTGGTATTTCCTGAGTTTTGTAAAGCAGTTGCAAACACCAGGGTTCCCCACCATGACACAAAGCCAAGACAAAACCCCTCCAGGACACTTTTATATTTTAATAAAAAGTATTTTAAAGTCTAAAGACACGCATCTAGAGCCAATTCTAGTTACTTTAAATACTGCCAGAGAGTTTAACCTATCACAGTATATTTATTTATACTGCGTATTAACAATCTGAATCTGCAAAGTAACTCAGGCTATCAGTTAAATGTAGTGCACTTCAAAACGTAGTAAAAGTATAAAGAAGCATAAAATGGAAATACTGAAGTACCTCCAAGAACAGTACTTGAGTAAATGTACTTGGTAATTTTCCACCGCTGCTGACAGCACCGTACGGAGGCCTAACAGGACAAAAGCTAAAGTTTGTACAAGTTTCAGTGTGAAACGGCGATGAAGAGTAAAGTGCAGCAGGAACAGAGCGTCTCAGTCGCTGTGTCCAAACTGAACCAGTCAGCAGGAGCCTCTGCTGCTGCAACAGACTCTCTTTGTTCAGGCTCCATCAGACATCAGTTCACTACAGCTGCGTGGGAGTGTGGAACTGTTTGGGTT
>JAVQJF010120179.1:0-24212 GCA_036023855.1 Gadopsis marmoratus
GTTCTATCGTGCAGCGGTTTCTCTGTTACTCCCCCTAGTGGACAGAACTGCGGTGGGACTCGAAACACTCCAGAGGGAGAAGCTGCAGCCATATGAATTAGAAAACAAACTAAAAACAGTTGTAGTATCTCAGTCGTTACAGCTGAAACATGTCTTGCAGTGCATCCCACCCAATATCACGACCAGCCGCTCAGGAGATAATTCAAGGGAAGGGGAAGTTCGAGACGAGTAAACAGAGCATACATGACTTAAACCAACAACACAGTACATAGGTCCACAGGGCGTGACAAATGTGAACATTTTGAGCACATTGGAGACGTGGGCTACGGAAGTGGTTTGAGAAGTTTCAATGTTTTGATTTTCTTTTTCCACCGTGAAAACTTACTAATGAAAATCATCCACATTTCTTAGAAAATGAAAATTTTGCAAATTGAGATTGCTTAAAAATCGACTAATTAATATATATTATATTAAAAATATGAAGTTACTTCAGTACTCAGGAACCCACAGGGACTTATCACAAACCTGCAGATCTACAGAGCTTCTTAGCCTCTATTAACCCATTTTATAAATTGATACCAAGCTTCTCTACCAGAGCAGCTGGCAGTGTCACTAACTTCACCAGCCACAGGAAATCTTTACTTATGTGTGTCTTTATATGAGTGTACCTGTGTGGCAGAAGACTCCGGTGTATGCTGACAGGCCGCAGTCACAGTGGAAGCCGTTGGCTCTCTCCACACAGCGGCCCTGGTTCTGGCAGAACGTGCCGTAGCTGCTGCAGTGACCCGGGCAGCCGGGTCGAACCCCGGGTGTGATCCTCGCCCTCTCCTCCAGGTCCAGGGTGACGCCGTTCAGCTGCAGGGAGCGAATACAGCCCCGAAAGCCCTTCTGCCTGGACGCTGTGCCTCCTGACAACACAAGAATTGGTGCACGACATTAGCATGTTAGACATTCGGCTAATCAACCAAAGCCAGAGCTCCCCAGACCAAAGAGGTGACAAACAGTCCTGTCTTTAGCCGAGGATCTACTGCAACACGCCCGCACACACCGTCTTCCTTGTACCCTTCTCTGATTTCTTTGCGTGTTGACAAGTCCGTATGTTTGCTTTCTCTAGTTTTTCATTTCTCCTCCTGTCATCTACAGCAGATCCACATGTCGCCTCTGCTCCCCCAGAAGCTCCAAACTGTCAACACTCTTCTTGAAATGAAATGACGCGATGAAACAGCATTGAGGCAACAAGCTGTAGGTGGGAAACAGTTTGGGGGACATAAATTTCATCAGATGTCTGTCTGCACAATGCCGCGCTTACTGCTCGCTGGATGTGGCTGATTGTCTGTCTGCCCGTCATGACATGCTGCAAAAGCTACAAAAGATCAAACTCTGCATTCAGCGTTGCACATTCTCTCTGAGATGTAACATGGCCCTCCTATTGTTCGGAAAGTTTAAACATGACAACATCCCATTTCTGAAAAAATCTCAGATTGAAACTCTTATTGTGCTCGGAGCACAAACTCGGCAGCTCTTTGCTCTCCGAGTTTGAAGCCGACAACTTCCTATTGTTCAGCAGCAGCAGCAGCTTTTCACACCAATAAATCACGGAGCTTCGTTAGACTCTCCTCCGTGCCTCCTCTCTCCGCTCTGATTTGACTTGTATGAATTATTGAACCAGCCAAGCAACACAGGATATGAAACTTGCCTCAACATTTCCTCTGACACACCACAATAAATCCTTATTATCTTTATTAAGTGTACTGAAAATCATTGTTCAACATTTAGGTAGTAAGATTTAGGAAACTGTAATACAGAAATGACAAACTGTCCTCCTTGGAATAAAATCTCTTTAAACAGTCTTTCACATGCACACTAGTAATATGACCATACTTAATTATGCTTGCACTTCTTATGTAAATGCATTTTGTGTGTAAAGCAGTGCCATAATCACAGCAAGTGTAACCCAGGGATTACACCTAGTTTGTTATGTTCTAAAAACACAGATTTAAAATTGTAAATGCCATCAGACACAGTTACCCACAAATCACCACACTTTGAACAACTTTGCTAGCATTACTCCTGGAAACATGAGACTATTGATGTCCATGTAAACACTCACTACCCATTGCACATGTACAGCTTCAAAATCTGGTGTCAACAAGAGCCAGAGCTGGGATTTCTGAAAAGTTACAGGCCCCTCAAAATCCTGGGATTTCTGCTTTGTGATGCTAGTGTGAACAAAAGCCTTTCGCTATACCCTGGTTATACAGTCTATCAGCTTTAACTCTCACATACAGCTCTGGAAAAAATTAAGACACCACTCCAAATTTTCCAAAGTTCATTTTATTCAAACACATACCTATAAATAGTAAAACCAGAGAACTGATAATTTTACAGTGAATTTTTTCCAGAGCTGTATTTATACCTTATATTACTGTGCACAGTAATATTCGTCAGAGAACACAAGAGCTCTTCATCTTCTGCTTTTCAAAAACAAGCGACGTCTTCATTCAGGTATCTTAAAGGAAGCATCGAGCCTCACCTATGGGACTAACATGTTCTCAAATAAAAGAGGTAATACCTAGAGTGTCTTTGTTTTCGTCCTTTATACCGCCTATGGTATTTCTTTAGAATTGCAACTTCCCCAAACCAAAGCAATCTGAAAATAATGTCCTTAACGTTCCTCAACATACAAACACAAGATTCTGCTGGATATTTGAACAATTCTGTGGGTTTACGTTACGGCTATCAGCTAATTACTTTTATGTCATTTACAAGATTTACATTAGGCTGTCATGCAAGGTGGCTCTAACTACTATGATAACTATGATTTGCAGCCATCATTGATATGGAGAAGAAGAAGAAGAAGAGATGTTGTCATGGGCAAACCCCACGACTTAAATCAGATTCAGACACACAGCTAGAACAGTTTACGGTTAAAAACAAGACGTGAGGCGGGTGTAAACTGTTTGGTCAAGTTAATATGTTTGTTACCTGTGGGGGCGTGTCTCTTCCTCTGACCGGGACCTGAATTGCCAAACCTGGCTGGAAGGTTCCACTCGTATAAATAGACGGGGGTCCCGGGGGAAGAGACCAAGTGTGAGGTCGTGGCAGGGGTGTTTTTTCTGTTTGGGGAAATGGCTGTTGAAAAGGCTGTTTTTAGGTAATATTAGAGTAAATTGAAAGGTGTCTATCCTTGTAGGGGTTGGGTAACAGATAATTGATTGTCTCTGGGAGTGGGTGAGTCCACCTTAATATAAGGGAGAAGGCTGGAGCTCCAGAGGAGTCTGTTATGGGGAAAGGAGGTGAGAGGTGCCTGTTTGGGACCCGTTAGTGGCCGAGCCAAAAAGGGCCAGGGCTTTGGTTCCTTATGTCATTCATTTTTGTGGGGTTTTTAGTGTTTGTTATGCCAATCATAGATGGAGGCACTGTAAATATCTGACCTTCCATTATGAACTAAATAAATTCACATGGACGGTTCATTTTGCCCGAGACCCCTTCTTTCAGTTGACTGGCCGATCGGCCAACCTTCACAGTTGTAGCAAATTCAGAATGCAGATAAGAACAAAACGCTACCCCATGTTTGCCAAAATTCATCCAAAATTGAAGAATGCAAATGTATATTTTGCAAACGTATATTTTCTAGATATTAGATATCTAGAGATTCCATCCTTTTTCCTGGTGAGTTTCATTCTCATCCAAGCCTTTCCATGGTGCACCAACTTACAGCCACCTAACACTGTCTTTGCAAAGATTAGAGACTTTCACTTACAGAGCCCTTGACACCGAAAGAAATCCTCGTTTGAAACGCTATAGCAAAAACAAAGGAAAGGGTTTGCGTTGCCAGAAAGGTATGTATGTATGTGCAACATTTGTGATTCCAGCAGGCTCCAGAGACAGACCCCTGAGGGACATCTGAGCGGTGAGGCTTTTAACCCCAGATCGTGCTGTTCCTTCAGCTCCAACATGGGCTTCACTCTCTCCAAATCAAATGGAAACGCTGCTTACAGGAAACACTTAAAAGAGCAGAATGAGTGATTTGTGACGTGGAGATGAAAGAGATTTCAAAGTATCCAAATGCAGAGAAACTCCACCTCTGACAGCAGCGCTATCAGTGGGGCTCTCATTTAAACCTCATATCAAGCAGCACAACCGCGAGTGTCTCGACATGAGGTCTGCACAGTGTGTACTAAAGCAGATGAGGGTAGAAAACAATTAGACAGCAACAACATCAAGCTTGGAAAACAAAATGTAGACAGAATGAATCCAAAACCCAGGAGCATCCGTGAGATTCAACCTTCACATGATCAAAGACAGTGTGTGCACATAATGACGTCTATTCCGCTGTGATATGAAATATTGTTAGATTGTTGGAATCAGAAGGCACCACGAAGGCAGGATGCCTACATTGGGTTAAAAACTATGAATCTACACTGTGTTTTAAAGCAGGATTTCTCAACCTTTTCTGCACCACAGACTTTTTATATTGACAGTGTTGTTGTGAACCGGTGGTTACTGAGCATGTAGCTGTTCTCCACACTCCATCAGTACGCACACTGTAATATAAAGTTAGACATGGGCACGCCCAGGCTGTTTTGCAGGTTTGCATGCATGTTCACGAATCATATGAGTTTTGGTTAAGGCATGACCTCGCTCTATTTATCCTCACAAGATACAAATAAACTCTGATACAAATTAGAAAATGACAGAGAAAGAAATTGGTGAGATACAAAAAAAAACTAAACAGAAACCAAAACTTAACATTATATGGTCTGTATGTAGTTGTACTGCTGAATGAAAAAAACAAACATATTATAGCCATTAAAGTCCAATTATCTAAATAATATCCAGCTTTTGTTGCTAAATCATATTGTTTCTTCGTAGCCTGGTATGAAAGGGGTCCAAGGGTTGAAAACCTCTGTTGTAGAGTTTTCACTTCCATTGTCGACAGAACATGACATAGCAGCTTTTCAAATAAACTACTTAACTAAGCTGTGTTTCAAGCCACTGCAAAGAGGACTAGAAGAAACCAACCAAAGAGCATCAGTCGGCATAGATTATGAGCTAACGCTGACTTACACTGCATCACTACAGGCTGATCTGACAGCAATACGGCTGCATTTCGAGGATAAGTGAAGCGAAGAACAAAGGAATCCTCAAAATCCTCGTACACGAGGGCGCTTCGTCTACATACAGCGGCAGAAAGCACGAAACTCTCAGCTGGTTGACAGCAATGCAGCACAAATATGCAAAGGCTAAACTATCCAAACATGGTGAAACAATTAACTATAAACTTCCACAAAGGAAGTGATTTCTGCATCCACTACTGAGCTCACATTTAAAATAGCTGCGTATGTATTTTTAGCACCTAGAACACAAACAGCAAAAAAGGAATTGGAAAATGAACAATGCTGTGGATTATAAATCCATGTAAGGCAATAACACGGCTTATTAATCAAAACAATGGTATTCGCTGCCGTATAAATCAAGGCAGGATTGTGGCTTGTAACTGCAGTGCACACTGAAATATGGCTTGTGAATTATAACAGTAATATAGTATAATAAAACAATGGAACCGTTTGCTTCACAATTCAAGACTCAAATATGCGATGCATGTGGAAAGATGATTTATACATTTTAACAAGTCAATGCTGAGGCTTGTGAATCCAAATAACTCAATATTTTGCCTTTTGCCCCACTGTACGTCTACGAGGGGGGATTGTGTGCTCATGAATAAGTTGTACACAGCAAGATATATGTACATAGTAATCCTGCAGCGCTGACAGTCACACAACAAGCCCCAAACACAGAAATGAATACATTTCCTTAAGCACTCCACCAATTTTTTGAAAAGATATTTTACTAACCATGAGAAGTACTGCTCTGAAACCAGTTAAATAATGTCTTCTGTGGCTCTGAAGGGAGTTTCGTTAAGTTTGACAAAATGACCATTTAGTTTAGAAACTAAACTAACCTGTCAGGGAGGGCCACGCTTGAGGCTCTGCGAGGCTGCACTTCTAACATCAGCAGGCTAACACAGCGTGCCAATGATTAGCAGGTAGTGTTCAGCATGTTCAGTGTGTCAACATTTGCAAATTAGCACGGTATTTGGTCATAAACCAAAGTATTCAGACAAATTGCAATTTTGAGCTGCTGTTCGCGCTGGAGAAAAAAGTCATCAACAAAATGACTACAATTAATCCTGAAGAGGACATGAATGTGTGTGCCAAAATCCATGGCAAACCGTCCAATAACCAACGTCATGGAGGCGTTAAGAGGAAGGGAAAAGATACTGAAGTCATTTTGTATAATAAGTACATTTACTTTTGATGCTTGCTTGCAATTAAGTGTCGTCAAATTGTGGGATTGCTCCTTTTAGTGATTACTTACTGTAAGAGTTGTTTTCACCACTGGGTGGTTTAAAGATAACTAAGACAGCATGTAAATATTTATTATATAATTTAATTAAATTACAAATTGGACTATTAAAGCAAAGCCAGAGTTGTTGGTGCTTCTGAATTATTCTTCTGTTCATGGCCACTCACACAGTGTAACAGTGAATTATTTTCAGAACAAAGTGCTGCCGAGTGACATGTTAGCAGTTGCAGGAATCAAACCTGAGACAACCTGCTGCTTTCTCCAAACAGCTAGACCTCGATGCTGCTCAAGTCGCCGTTCCTCTTGAAACAGGAGGACAGACAAATCAGAACATTTATCTACAAACACCCATTACAGAACCAACCTCGGGATAAATACCAGCACATTTCCATTCAAACACACAAATCCTTTAGACTTATCCCAGTGAACTGTACTGATAATTCAGAGGTAAACACACACGGGTTCAGGCTGATGGTGGTGACCTCAGAGCGGATTATGGGCTAAACACATTCAGCCAATCAATATTCACCTCGATTTCCCCGCCGCTTCCACTGCCTTCGTCCGATCTCATTACAGCTTGTTGTGTTTGTTTTCCCTCCAAAGTTTGTGTTTGCTGATATGCAGTGACATACAAAACATTTGCAGGATGATAAAACCTGATTATTAATGATGGTTTATCATTTGTTTTCTCCTGCAGGTAAAGATGGAGTGAGAGGTTAATCTGACAATTTGAGTTATATTGAACTGATGAAGCTGAGATTAACATATTGATGAAGTTTGTATTAGACATGGTTAATTACATGACTAAGATGTTCAGCTTCATTTATAGATTATTTAAGAACCCTCACTGCAAGAAATCACATCACACACTAAACTATGTATTGTACGCTCTGATGCATGCTTATTTATTAAATGTGATTATTGATCAGTGCTCAGATCTTCCATATCCAATAGTGCTGAGCAGCTGATGGCATTTAGCCAATTGCAGTTTAGCACACTTACACACCGATCAGCCGTATCATTCAGACAGCATGGCTCCCTGAGCGTCCCCATATGCAACAAACTGCGATGCTCTGTGTGTTCTGACACCTTTCTATCAGAACTGTTTCAGCAGTTTGAGCTACAGAAGCTCTTCTGTTGGATCGGACCACACGGTCCAGCCTTCGCTCCCCACGCGCATCAATTAGCCTTGGCCGCCCACGACCCTGTCGCCGGTTCAGTGGTTCTCCTTCCTTGGACCACTTTTGGTAGGTACTGACCCCTGCAGACCGGGAACACCCCACAAGAGCTGCAGTGGTGGAGACGCTCTGACCCAGTCGTCCAGCCATCACAGTTTGGTTCCTTATCAAAGTTGCTTGACAGGTGCCATGGTAACCAGATAATCAATGTTCTTCACTTCACCTGCAAGTGGTCATAATGTTATGGCTCATCGGTGTAGAATATTTATTGTCCTTATACAGTATGTAAGACTCTGTAAAAGGAGGGCCGACCTGGTAACCGTACTCTCTGGAATTTACACTCACTACAATGTGGATGAAGACGTAGTAGAAGCCCCATTGAATAGACTGAATAGAATAGATACAGACTCAGCACCTTTTACAGCCAATACTGCTGATCAAACCACAGGATTTAGCCAATAAGGGATTAGCATGTGTGAAAAAAGAGAGAATATTTTTAGCGATGTTTTGAGAATACACACAAGTCTGGAGGACTACATCCTGTACTACGTGCTATTGATTCCAAAGCTTTACTTCCATGGTAGGTTCGGCTGTGGAGGTTTGAGGTACGCTGCCAAACTCTCATATTGATAAATGTGTCAAATTGGCACCTTCCATATTTAGCACCACTTGGTGGCATTTGGTCAATAACGGCTTAGCGAAACCGCTGAGATTTTCAAAGCAGAGGAGATGGACTTTCTACCTTTTTTCCTCTGTAAAACCAAACAGGAGCACCTGTGCAGTCTATATGTCTATGTATATAAGTCTATATGTTTACCTGAAATTACCATACAGAAGTGTATCTAAACAGTGTATCCAGTAGCAGCCTCTAGAGGTAGAATTTGCTGCTGGTATTAAATCTAAAACTAGTTGGACTCGTTTCATGTATAAAACACAACAACTAGAGGAGTTGGAATAAATAGTAAAAAGAAATCTTTTGGTCAAACATCTATCTGGGCCACATCTGGAAGTTGCTTAACATAAAGCAGCTGTGACAACTCATTTATACATTTCCTACTTTTTTGTGGGGGATGTTTCCCTCCCTTTATCATTGTGTTCTGGACAATGGGATCTATTTATGCTGTGTCGTCATATTATCCTGTATAAATCTTTAAGTATGTATTGCAATATTTTGAAAATATAATTTTTTTATTCCTCTAACTTAAAGTACTTGAAATGTATATTTTTTACCTGATGACTTAACTGTGACGTCAGCAGAATACAATACATGTTTTGCCTACATACAGTGTACCTTGTCCTTTGTCATGTTGGACATTTGCCTGATGAACACTCCTTAGGATCAAAACACAGTTTTGGGGGCTTTAATCCAGTGTGCAGATACTGTCCTGCATCCGTTATCCTCCACCTGGTCCTAACTATAGAACAGGACGTGCACACAACTGTCTTCCGGAACAACGGGGGCAGTCAGAGCTCTATTAAGGCTGACACATACTGCTAATTGGTATTCAACTTAACATGACAAAACGTGCATAACAGCAGTGTTGCTGCCTGAACTGCTGGTGCATCAATCACAAATACAGAAACAACGAAGACATACGCCAAACAAGGGCAAATTGCAGTAGGAAAGAGAAACATCTGTCACAACTGGAGACTTATCAACAGACAGAACAACACTTACCACAACAAACTGGAGAACTGGAGAACCAAGAAGATATTGAATGAGAAGATATACTATATATATATACACACATTTGTATATGAACACCAAAGTGCCTGTGAGATATTGAGACATTAATTAAAAGAATGAAGCCCAGATGTGTCTCATCCTCACCTATGAACAGCTGGCTGTTGAGCTGCAGGTGGAAGTGTCCATCAGCAGGAGCCTCCTGCGTGGCGGCAGGAAGTTCATCCAGTCGAAGCGACGCCTCCTTGATGTTCCGCTCGGCTCGGACTCGATGCCAACGGTTGTCGTTCAGCGGGACGCTTGACTCCACGCGAACCTCCAGGGGGCCGTTACCCACGTCGAAGGAGAAAACCACCTGACTGGAGGCTGGCGGGAGGGAGAAGAAAAGGAGACAGCTGAGACAGTGAGAGGTAAAGGTATGATTTAGGTAGGATGGAGAGGACTGCGACAAAGGGGAAAACAAATTAAAAAAGACAGGCGAAAGGAATGAGCAGAACAGAATTATGGGGTGAGTCAGGATTGAATGAGTAAATCATCAGGCCATTGGATTCTTTCACATCACTTTTAACACAATTCAATTGAATAAATTAAACAACTCATTTAGATACGTGTTTTATTTTTCAGAAGAAAAGTCATCTCACACCTAAAGCTTCAGACTGACACACTGTTATAGGTCAATTTAGAGCAAGAAATCAGTGGCAAGAAATCAGCCAGGCAGGAATACACTGATGACAGTGTCAACTTACATTTCTACTACATTTGCAGATGTTGACAAGTGAAATAACTTTATTAAAAACTTGCCCCACTCTGCCTTAACAGCCTCCTAGCATCTTGCTGTTGAGGCTGAATACTGAAGCCAGTGACCAAAAAAGGGGTGTGCAATATGGATATGCAAATATCGGCATATATTGTGAAATAGTACATTTCCTGGAAATTCAATTGAAAAACTGTTTATAGAGCAAACAGCTTGTTGGTAATGACTTCTCAATGAGTTAAATAACAAACATACAAAGATACTTTACCCCATGGACTCAAAATCCGGTAAATCCAATACTGCCATACAGCGGTCCTGTTAATTTATTTTCAACATTGTCCATAATGGACTAATATAACCAGCTACAATGCTACATAGACAGTATTACAAAATCTTGCCAGTTATTGGTGTTAATGGAGAATAACTCTGATGAACACACAGTCATGACATCACTTCCTGTCTAGCTGTTCCTCTACCTTCTGTAACACAATCCAATCTCTCATTTCACAAACCATCCTGGGTTTTAGTCTCTTCCTATTTTACTTTGAAAGGTCCCAGGTACTTTTACTTGCAGTCTTTGTTCTTTTTTCCCCGACCAGTTTGAGTATCATCAGATGTCCTCTGCCAATGAATCCTGTCAGGTGTATTAAGCCCAGTCTCCCTGGTGGGCTGTTGCCATTTTGTTTAGGAATGCTTGCAGTCCAGCATTCTCTGTGTTTCGCATTTGCCTTCTCCCTGTCGGTTCTGGTCACCTGTCTGGATATTTTTGGACAGTCTGCCTGACTTTGGGATCTGTTTTTTGCCGTTGCCTGTAGCTGCTGTTTTGGTTCGTGCTCTCTCACTCTATTAAGTAAAGCATTGACAGTTACCAGTGTCAGTGTCAGCATTTCCTGTTCCTCTCCATATTCTACGATCAATCGGCATCCACTGACTGCAGCTATAAGAAATTCAAAACCATTTGTGATTTTGAAGTTTAACAATTACAATATACAATACATAACTTAGCATGGAAACAACTACAGCTCCCATGAAAAAGCAGCAGCGTGGGTACTTACGTCATCGTAACTTGGGTTGTGACACTCTCTTCTAAAGTCAGTAATCTTGGCTGCCTAAAAACATCAACGTTTGCTTTTCTCTGCTGTTATGAGATGGCCGCAACCTCTCGACTCGTCCCCAGGGACATTAAGCCCACGACGCCTAGGACTTATGGGAAATGGTGTTTGTTAAAGGTGGCTAAGAAACATAAATATTTAATTAAAAACACATATTGCATTATTTTTTTCAATAATCTACCATCCTCATTTTAGATGTGATGTGAGCCACATGGCATACTGTTGAGAAAGGTTTTGTTCCAAAGTTGGATTTTTAGTAAATTAGCATTGTTACAAATGTCAATGAGGTTTTCTTACTTCTGGAACAGAACCTGGAAGTTTATGTTTCACTTCAGCTTTTTATTGCAAGCGGTCTGCTCAGCTCACAAATATCCCTGTCATGTTCATTCATAAGGAGTCAATATGGAGAGTACAGGCATGTCATCATTCATGTTTTGGAAGGAGAAGATGTATTACTCTGTGAGCACAGAACAAGATGAAACAATATCCCAGCATCATATGGTAACTTTAGAAATTGTTCTTAGGCTCAGCCTCAGTGTTAGAGAGCGATCTGAGGAAGCTGGCAACAGAGCAGCAGTATTCAGAGCTGGAACAACAATGCTGACAATGATTTCCCTGAGGAGAGAGGCTGTTGGTGCAGCAGTGTCCCAGTATTGGATTCTGTGTTTGTGTCTCTTCATTTCCCATCTTTTTGAAAATGCAAAATGCAGCACAATACAAAAACTGCAAAACTAAATGTGCTGATTGGGCTTCAAACGGCAACCACTACAACAACTGATTCAGGGCATCTGTAGAAGACTTACTAAACACCAGACACCATGTGTGTCCATAAACACACATATATCTCACACCTAGCTGGGTTGGTGCAATAGATCAACTCAGCTGGCAGCCGCTAAACAGGCTGCAATCCAACTTTGCCTGAGTCTATCAACTAACAGTGTTTTTTGTGCCACTGACAGACTCAGACTGTTATTCTAAGTGTCTGACAGCATTATGGAAAAGAGCCCTACAGAGATCTTTTTTACTAGAAACACTGTCATCTTCTTACAACAACTCACCTCTTGCGAGTTTTCAGAGAGGGATTTCTGTTTCTTGTCACTTTTGCTGTCATATTCTAAGTGATCTACACTGTCGGCAACAGTTCGGGAGCTACGCAGAAAACAGAGAGCTGAAACAAATATTGTCCGAGCAATGAAAACAGAAACCTAAAGCGAAGCAAAGAAGATCTGATCTTGCTCTCTTTCTCAGCAACTAAACCATTCTTGAAGCAAAGCCAGCTCCTTGATAAATGTTCTTATCCAGTTTAGTGTGGAAGAACATGACTGCACAGAGCCCAGACCTCAACCCCATCCAAGAGTTTAATTTCATTAAATATGTTGTGGCCGAATGGGAACGAATCTTCCAAAAGTTCCAGAAATTGGTGGAAATTGCGGCCTCCCACAAGAGTGGAGGTGGTTATAGCAGCATTGTTCTGAAGAGACATGTTCAACAATCACATATATGTGTAATGTTCATGTGTTAATGTAGTAAAGTGTGAGACTATGCTGGCAAACTTTGTGTTAATGTGACATGTAATAATAATACACTCATAACCTGTTTACAAGTTTAAAAAAAAAAGGCATATTGTTCATTGTCGTAATGTTAAAATCTGTAACGAAGTTAAAATAATCACAAAATAAGTTCATGAAGAGTGACTTAAATTACAGAATGGGGTAGTGGAGTTAAAATCGCTCACGTGTTATAAGAGGAAAATGCTAAGAAGGTTGTTTATATTACATTGTTGACTTCATTCCACATTGTTTAATTGAAAATGTGAAAGTGTTGATTCGTGATCTACATGGTGGTCTAAATCTGAGATTCGGAGATCGATTAGTCTTGGATTCATGGTATTTTCCTCAATAAAGTCTGTAATCACACGTTAATATGTCCAGAGTTTTCAAGACTCTTGACATTTTGAGTAGATTGGGAGTTAGTTTCTTTGTTCAGTGTAGTAGTAATAATAATAATAATAATAATAATAATAATAATAATAATAATAATAATAATAATAATAATAATAATGGGGCGGCTGTGGCTGAGAGGATAGTTCGGTCGTGGCTGAGAGGATAGTGCGGTCGTTCATTAACCCCAGGGTTGGTGGTTCGATCCCAGCTCCCAGCTACCTGCATGTCGAAGTGTCCCTGGGCAAGACACTGAACCCCAAGTTGCCCCCGGTGGAGGCAGCATGGCAACTGTGTCCCCGTCGGTGTGTGAATGGGTGAATTCAACCTGCTCGGTTGCAGAGAGAAACCCCGTAGCTGCACAGAGTACTGCTGCCATTTTGTGTCAATTGTTGATTTGTATGAGAGTTTTCCCGAACTTAAGCTATTCTGTGGTAAAATTGGAAAAGGCAAGGATTATGTCTTAATGTATTAGGTAAATACTGTGTAACCAACAAAAGTGTTCTGCAGAAAGAGGTACATTCTGTTGTTGTGTTTTGTATCTTATTTTTGTAAAAACCTTTTCATTAGAGTAAAGTTCTCGCTGAGGAAGCATCACTATCCTCATTATGTTATCCCATTTTTCCAGGGGCGTAACATTAAAGTCAGGACAGGAAGGTCAAGACAGCTGAGTTCAACCTAAAATTAACTTTTTTCCCTCCAGGATAGTTTCATACAGATTAAGTCTGTAACCGCTGGGTTTTACATAGATCCAGATTAAGACTTTGATTCCCACACACATCACTCTAATCCGGGTTAAATCTTCGCCCTCCAGCTTCTACTCACAGCTCAGTTCGATCCGGATGAAGTCTTTGATGCCCAGGTTTTCCAGGAACACGCCAGACGAGGCCGTGGTTTTGAACAGGAAGGAGATATCCGCGCTCAGCTCTCCGTGGAAGGTGGGGAAGTGGAGGTACGACGTCTCCTTGTCGAACAACGCAGCGTTCCAGAAGTTCTCTGAGAAATGCAACGACAACTCACCGTCAAGCTCTTTAAATGGAAATCACGTAACAAACAAATTAGGTAACATCAGCTTCAGCTAATGAGCTTACACATGGCTGTGATTTCTGCTACATGGTCTTGTTTGATTTATCATGCCAAGCGTTTATTTATCTATCTACGAGGGTAGATATTGAATGGCTGGCTCACGAGTAATTGAAAGAAGGAAAAACAGCAAGCTACTGTGATTTACCCTGTAATGCATTTAATGAGAAGAAAGTGTCAGAGTGTGAAAATGGAAATGGAAATATGCATTAGCAAAGGTTCTGCTAATGATGGTAAATGTACTTTTCAATCTTAATGGGTCCCAAAGCGCTTTCACAGATTGGTCTCATTCAGCCATTCACAAACACATTCACACACCAGTGGAGATGTAGCTGCCATGCAAGGTACTGGCCCCCACCGGGAGCAATTTAGGGTTCAGAGTCTTGGCCAAGGACACTTCGACATGTGGAGGCGGGCTCGAGCTGCCAACCCTGGGATTAATAGACAACCTGCTCTACCTGCTGAGCCACAGCCACCCGTAATGATAATTGGCTTCTAGATGTTGAGGTACTGTACCCAGAAGAATTAATTTATAACATAATCCTGTATTTCCATATCAACAATAGCCTGAGAGGAATTAGTCTCTCAGAAATAATGAGTTATTATGTTCAGTTTTCTGCTTGATTAATAAACACCGGTTGATTGGTTGAATGTGGAATCAACCCGGTTTAAACTAAAATCTTGCTGTTTGTTAGTTTGTGTCCTAACATCAGTTGGACAAAACAGAAAAGATGTGACAGTATTCTCCAGGAAGGTTTCCGTCATCATCTGTAACCAGGCAACCAGAGCTACACTTACTGTCTCCATGACAACGGAGTGGTCCCACCCTGTAGGCGGCCTCTGACACCGACCTCTGGATGTCACCCAGCACCAGAGACCTGACGGGGAGGCTCTCCTTATGGGTGAGCAGGCCAGAGTCTTCAGTCCTGCAGGAAGAAAAGGAGAAGGAAGGAGAGGGAGAGGAGGGTAGAGATGAAGAACAAAAAGGAGGAGAAGGAAGTGGAGGTGACAGAGGGGTGGAAGAGGAAGGGGTAACAGAGAAAGAAGTCATGAATAGGAAGGAGGAAGAGATGAAGCAGAAGAATAAGAAGGGGAAAAAGAAAAAAATGGATATGAGAAAGAAGGGAAGAAAAGAACAATATAGAATGAGAAGAAGGAGAGGAAGGAATGAAAAAGAAGGGGAAAAAGAAGGGAACAGATGACAAAGCAAAGGGAAAAGGGGTCCAGAACAAGATAAAGAGATGAAAAGTGGAGGAGAGGGAAAAGGGGAAAGAGGTGAAGAAAAAAAGATAGAGATAGAGAGAATAATTGCAAAAACAGAAGACATGGAAAAAGAACAAAAGGAAATAAGAGGAGCCATTAAGAGGAAAGAAACAGAAGCAGAAGTGGAAGAAAGGGAGGGACAAAAGGAGAACAATGAGAACCTGAAACAAAAGCATCAATCCTCTAAGAAAAAAGATAAAGAACATTTTATTGTATTAACAACTTTGACATAAATACTTATAATTATGTGTACTTGGAGAAACATAGACGCAAATTGTACTGCTAGACTAGAACCTGTGCAGCGTCTTGGACAATAATTCAGGAAGGCATTTCAACGGTGTCCATCCTGACGCTCAGCGCTCCAGCTACTCTGTGACAGATATCCTCCAACAGAGCCCACCGCACAGACAGCTGAGGGAGCAGCTCTCTCCATTTACACCCATGTTCAGCTTTATGTACTTCTGATACTCTACACTTCAATCTCGTTGTCAGGTGAGAATTTTCCAGGAGTGGGAAGCGAGGGGCGCATTCTCACAGCACTCTGAGGATCTGATGAATGCTCTCTAAAAACAGCGTGATCAATGAACACCTTGACAGTTTGTGCGATGAAGACGGCAGGATTGGTCACAATATAACAAATGGTCAAAAAAAAAGTCTTTTGGTTTTTTCCTTCCCAGTTGACCTAGTTTTCCCTCAAGGCTCATGAGTTACAGGCAGTAATGTCTACATTCACTGAAGGGTGAAGAAGATGCTACAATATTAAGCATTTGTCCATGTCCATTTGCACATTAACATATAATATCCAATTCTAACATTCCGTAATGTGGATGAACTTACACAAAAAAAAGAAGTAATTGATTTACATCTGATCAGGACACAATCATTTGTTTCAACTTTATAGGCTTTCATAGATTACGTGTCTCTATTTCTATTTATTTTACGTATTATTTTTAATTCTTGTGGTTGTTTATACAATTCTGCTGAAAATACTTCTTGCATGTTTTACCTACTTGTCAAAATAACAGGATTTTAAAATACAACCACTTTTAATCAAATAGGTCGCCTCTGCACTTATCTGGTCACAGCCAGCTCAGATTTTGCGCCTGTGCTGACAGGTTTCCATTTGTGAACGATATCCTGTGTGTTCTGTATTCCAGCTGACTTGACACAATGGTGTGGGCTCCGGTTTTCGCCTGCATGTGTGCATAATTATCAGCATTAACATTTAAATTTATTGTTGACAAGAAATTTCAAAAAATGTAAATCCAAAAAAACAAACCAACTAGAAAGCAAGTGCTACAGAGAATGCATAAGTCCACCAAGGGTGCAGAATATTTAAAGCAATGTAGTCCAATGCAACAATGCTTACGGCCACAAAAATTTACAAGTTTCACAAAAACTAACTCCATTACAAAGCTGTTATATCGGATTACATTATAATGTCCAGGAGTTTTTCTCTCAGTGAATCAAACTTTCAGCCCAAATGAAGACATATACAAGAGCACTAATATTTGCTGATACTGTAATAACAGCCACGTTTTTATATTCATAAAGTTCAGTACCACTCCATGCGGTCGGCGTCACAGTTGCAGTAGTGCTGCGGGTCAACGCAGTCTCCCTGCAGGCCGCAGGCACACTGCTGGCTGCCAAGCTGAGCTCCACCCCAATAAGCTTGGAGACGACCGGGACCGGGACCACCGAGCCACCAGCTGAATGGAGAGCCCTCTGAAATACAAACACACACACACACACGAGAAAATACACCCTTAATGTCTCTGAACATTTCCAGCAACATTCTATTGTTACCTCTTATTCAGTCTACTTCAGCCTTTAACAACAACACTGACTGTCTTTTTCAAGGAACTCATATATCACTGTCAAATGTGCCGCTACGAGACGTTCAATCTTTTCCCACAGAGCTGAGCCAAAAAAGCTGACCATATGTGAATGGTCAAAATCTTAGCTGCAGTAAACCTCAGCTGGACTGCTTATGGATGATCACACTTCACAGTTTTGTCATTTTCCTGACTGATGTGATTTAGATTCTTCTTGGCAAAACGGAAGAAAAGTTGATTACAGCCATAAAAGCTTCTCCAGTTTCTCTACAACAAAATGAAGTTTGGAGACCATCAGTTGTTGGTGTTTCTCTTAACTTTCTGGTATGAATTTGACTAAATTAGTGCACACTGGCTATCTTAATTTAAAACTATATGCAAAGCAATAGAAATCTATCTGAGGGATGCAGCTTATTTTTACTGGTCAACACTTTGTGAGACCACTACTCACAAAAGTGCACAGGACTGCAGCCTCTTGTTCCTGTCCATAATCAATCACACGATGCTCGCAGGATGCAAAAGTTACACAGATGCACTCTCTTTGGAAATACTGTAAAACGTATTGTGTCCTAAAATGAACTGGGTTGTGAGAGCCCCCATCTCTCAGCCTCCCAAGATAAATCCAGTGTTTGAAGCACAGGGATGCTTGCCAGCTCCTACCCCTAACACTGAGTATATTGTTTTTGGATGGAGGGCGATGATAGTATACAGTGAAAAATGTATTTCACACTGTGCGAGTGTGTGGGTGGAGAGGAGTGAGAGAAGGTGATTGGAAAGGTCTCTGCCGAGTCAGCGCTTCTTTATTTTCACAGAGAGCAGCAGGGAGTTTATAATGGCACTTCTATTTCTCGACCCATTCTTCCTTTTCTACCACTTTCACTATTTTCATCCATCATATTATTACCCGCCTCCCAAAAAAGTTGCATCCCCACTCAAATTTCTCTCTTTCGTAGTCTTTGTAGTTCCACAGGAGAGAGAAACTTTCAAGATGTATCCTTGCAATCAGTGTCCACTGGATAACGAATTCAAAAGAAATGCTTGGTAAATCTCTTAACACATTTATTTGGTAAATTCTTTCTGCCCATTGACTAATCAATTATTTGACTCATTGTTATAGCAGTATTTTCTCCTCATATATACAGAACTACTAACATGACACAAGGCACAGCAGTGCTTTGAGCTAAATGCTAACATTAGCATGCTAACATGCTCGATGACAATGCTGACATGCTGATATTTGGTAGGTATAATGTTTATCACGTCCACCCTGTTAGATTACCATGTCAGCATGCTAACATTTGATAATAGTGATGATGACAATGATGGGAATGTCATTAGTTTTGCAAGTATTTGGTCTTAACCCAAAGACAACAGCAGGTTTTTAATCTGATGACGGTGATGATGGAAAAGTCAGTGGATCACCAAAGTTATCAAAGTTCATCCTGAGGGGGACAGGAATATCGGCACCAAATTTCACGGCAATCCATCCGATAGATAGCGAGACATTTCACTAAAGACCACAAACGTCAACCACATGGTGATGTTCATGGAACCTCTGGGAACCATGAATGTCTGTACAAAATTCCATCAAATCCATCAAATAGTTAATAGTTAATCAAAGAGTTAATACCAAAGCTGTGGCCTGACTGACAAACCTGGAGACAGACAGTACTGCTAGTATGCCTAAAAACGGGATGTTATCAAAGGCACATCTGTTTTTCTTGTACGTGGACTTGAGTGAAAGTGTAAGCTGTTGCATTAACTGCTACCAAGACAAATTCAATGGAACTTAGTGATCTAAGTGATTCTCCCTCCTTTTCTTATACCCACCACCTCTGAGTCAATACAAGCAAAAGAAAACACAGGAACTGAGGAGGTATTAAACTAATCCTGAACAATCAATTTGTCTGAATCATTTGTGAAATAGAAGAAAATCCCTGAAACCCCACTATGTTTGCAGCCAAGGGCGTAACAATTTTGGTTTTTACTGGTCGAGAAAGAGAAAAAATGTGTGGAGTCCCAGATGAAAAAGCAAGCCCACTTAACCAAGCTTTCATTAACTTTTATTTAACCCAACAAGACAATTAAGAACAAGTTCTTGTTTACAGTCTTTTCTTATTTAAATGTGCGCCTGAGGGGTATTGAGGGAAAAGGGAGGAAATAAAAGGCCTGAGTGCTCTTCCCCGAGATAAGATTAAATAAGATTAAAAGGATTAAGATTAATTTACGATTTTTAAAAGTGAGATCTACTTTTCAATAATTTTCTAATTAAGTATAATTACAATCAAAAATCTAATTTGGCCCCAGTAGTGTACATGATTCAAGATGATGAAAGATATAGCTGTAGGAAATTAAGACTCCGTATCCTGTGTCTTTTCAGAGAGTCGGTGACAAAATTAGTCAAAACATAAATAAAACTGCACAGCGTCAGAAACTCATTTACAGACTGTGCAGAGAGCTCAGCAGAGATGAGCGGCCAGCCAATACTCTCCCCGCTCTCATTATCTGTCCAATCAATATGAAGCTGCCGCCAGCCAGTTAGCTTAGCTTAGCACAAAGACTGGAAAACATCCAGCAATTGATTAGTCAATACAGCCAGCCCGGCTCTGTCCCAAAGTATGGAAAAAAAAATCCACCTATCAACACTTCTAAAGCTCACTAACGCGTTATATTAAAACGTTATATTTTGCCATGTTCCAGTTTGCTGGACTATTTCTTGGCTCTGAGCAGTTGTCATGCAACCAGGTGAGACAACAGGAAGTTACTGATCCAAGCCACGAAATAGTCATAGGCACATTTATAAATCATTTAGAAACTCCGGATATGCGTGAATTAGTGAGCTACCCAGGCTAGCTGTTTCCTTCTGTTTCCAGTCTTTATGCTAAGCTAAGCTATCTTGGTAATTTTCTCATCTAACTTTCTGCCAGAAAGCAAAGAAGTGCTATTCCCAAAATGTCAAACTATTCCTTCAAAGTTACTAGCATGACTACCTGGAAAGTGAGTTATCATTCTCCGACTGTTTAACAAGCCATATTCATTTTTGGCCCGGCTCCCAGCTGTTCCAGGTGAGCTGTCCTACGTCCAACAGTACCTGCAAATCCCCACATTATAAAGAAGACAGGCGAGGCTTTACCTGGAGTGTTGAGGAGGCGGGACTTCCTGCACTGGTAGGACAGTTCCTGTTCGCAGTGCTCTGATTGGCTGATGGCGGCCAATAGTTGCTCCTCTTCGGATGAGTAGTCAAAGTGGACTGAATGCTGGTTTACACCTGGAGACGGTCGGACTCTCGTGAGTTCTGTGTTGTTGTGCTGGATCACCATCCATGTGCTCTCCTCTGGCGGGGGAGAAATACATATTGATTACTGATCATTGTTGCTAATTACTGCTATTGACATATTTGTTAATTATTCAGTCTCATTCATCTTATACAGTATGTTGCCATGGTCTGTGTTTCATGTTTCATTTTGATATTGGTCCTGTCCACCTCCGGTCTTGTGTTTGCCAGCCTTACTGCTCTTGTCAGTTCAGTGTTCACTTGTTTTGAGCTACTGGTTATCGTCCTGTCTGTGCCTCCTGCCCTTGTGTGTCTCTGAGTGTAGATTAGTTTCACCTGCCTCGTGTTCCCTCGTCAGCATTTTGTCTATTTAAACCTGCCCCGTTCGGTTGTCCTCTGTTGAGTCATTGTTCATGTTGTTCATGCATGTGGCTGCCCTGCCCGTGTTCTGGTTTTATCCCTGCGTTCTGGACTTTCTTTGCATTTTTGCCCTGTGGACTTCTTCTGTTTTTGTATCTGGATGTTCCTGGTGTTATATTTATTTTATTATATTAACGGAGCTGTACATGAGGATGTACTGTATGCTCTGCCAACATAGCCTGTATAAATAAAGTAGTATAAATAAATTAAACATCTTTGAACTTGAACTTAAGACAAACAGAGAGGCTGAGAATTAACAAAGAATGTGATCACTATTAAGGTATACAGTACATGAATACAAACTATATAAAGAAGTGTGACAGAAACAG
The DNA here is from genome assembly GCA_036023855.1 of Gadopsis marmoratus. Classification (NCBI taxonomy): domain Eukaryota; kingdom Metazoa; phylum Chordata; class Actinopteri; order Centrarchiformes; family Percichthyidae; genus Gadopsis; species Gadopsis marmoratus. The sequence goes on from JAVQJF010120179.1 coordinate 21,242, forward strand.
TGTCATTATTCATATTTATATGATTAAACAAATGACATGACAGATGAAAAAAAGGGGATGGAGGATAAAGTGGATCAGAGCGTGATGAGAGGAGCGTCATCCTTTACAATTATGTAAATGATGATCATAAAAAAACGTTGAGTGATGATAGTTTGTGTGTGTGTGTCACCTGTCATGTTGCAGTAGACCAGCTGCGGTTTGATTGGTCCGCTGCCGTCCGCGTCGATATAAAAATGTCCCGACATGTTGCCGCTGTGTTTGTACGCCTCGCAGGACCGTTCGTACACAGCTGGGAGGAAAATAATGGGATCAGCTCCGGCATGAATCACATCAACATCAACATCAACACGTCAGCTGCACACAGGAGCTGTGAGGGGATGAAGATCACGCTCTGTGGAGGATTATGGGCGCTGCTTCGTACGTCTGCATCACCACTGAATCACTGTCTCATAACCAGAGTGAAGAAGATCATCTTAAGTTTTATTTCTGCAGCAGCGTCCCATAAAGTAAAGATCAATCCAACTGGAGAGGACAGTGCTGACTGATGGGAGCACAAAGACTCAATAAATAAAACTATAGTCTCACCTCAATGCTGAGGTTTCATTTATTTATTCGCCATTTGGCAGTTTAGTCACATACAAATGTGTTTTATCATACTGTAACCTCCTCCACTGGAGAGGCTGGATGTGCAGATATCAAATATAGCTCACAGGGAGCGGTTTATTTAAAGGCTGATTCCAGAGTCTGTATCTCAGTATCTATTTATGTTAATGTGGCACTATCCAAAGTAATTGCTTAGATCTGAGAAAAATGGCAGCGTCGCTAAAACAAAAAACAAGAATCACAAGAGGTCAGATGATCAGACAGGGTGTAAAAAAAAAAAATGACAGTGATCTATTTACCTAAACTATTTTATTTGATGGTAAAATTCAAAGTGAGTGCACATGAAAATTTCAGCAATAATTCTTCATTGCTCAGGAAAACAAATACGTTACGCACAATAGGTCAAATTTGAACCAGAAAGTAATATTGAGGTAATAATGACAACTCGCTCACAGTTTGTTCCGAATAGGTTTTGCTCACCTGCTGGTTTGTTTAAAACCTGACTGCTCGTGTTTCTTGTCCTGTCAAACTTATTTTTAGTGATGTTGCTGCTGTTCTCAGATCTCAGAGCTCAGCAATTAACTCACACAGTAAGATATTTTTATTGCCAATAGAAAGGACGGCCATAACTGCAAAAACCACGATCCAGGTTGTGAAGAATTTGAATTATGCCTTAAAACAAATTAACAGTAATGTCGTACCCTAAACATAAAAAATAATAATTATAATTATATATGTCCTTCATTCAGTCAAACAAGTGACAGACATTTGTTTTCTGTGATTGCCGTTTAAGGTTTTTATCGCATTCTGTATGAAACACTTCTCAATCTGAATTTCCAATTAAAATGTGCCATTCAAATTTGACTTTTATTATCTTTGGTGTAGTGTGTATAATGTGTTTGTACCACCGGATGTTTCATTTCATTCCATCTTGCTCTCTTTGCTCTGCCTCTGAGTTGAAATGATGCAGGAGGAAAAAAAAAAAACAATCTTAATTATTCTGACACAACCTCGTATGCCTCCCTGCTTTGTAGTTCATCTGTCCCATCTCGCCTCTCTCCCCGCTTATCTGTCTCTGTCTTTCTTCATTTGGTTTGGTGGCCATGTGCTGATGTTTGACCGGCAGGTGACTTACAGCTGTGGCAGGTCGCGCCGCTGTAGCCGCTGTCGGAGCAGTTACAGTGGAAGACGGTCCAGGACTGACTGCAGAGGCCGCCATGTTCACAACGACTGGGAGAGCACCTGTGAGAGAGAGAGAGAGAGACAGAGAGACAGAGCAATAAAGCACAATTTGAGTAAATGTCTTTCACAAAAGTGACCTCTGTAGCCCTTCCATCATCTCTGCTGGAGGCTAGTGGCACAAGGCTATTAGCCGGCATTAGCTGCTCTAAGCATGACACACCCAAATCTCTGACCAAACTGTTGGTGGCCATGTTGCATTGTGGGTGATGTAGGCATCAGGTTTTGACAATGAAGAAAAATGTGTGGAATATTTGTTGTTCTTTTTACTGTCCGTGGTGAGTCTGACAATGTTACCGGAGACGGAGTCTAATTCGGTGGTGCATACCGTTTGCCGTACTGTGGATGTAACGACAGTATTAGTGAGTATTTAAAAGCACGGAATGTCCATTGACTTTGGGGTTACAGATCATCCATTTCTAACCATTATCAGCCCATCCTCCTTCATCTTTATACAAATACAGATGATTGGGGGAACAATGCTTTCAAACTCCCACTACCTTTCAAAGACAGAAAACTACTTCATTATACTTAACGGCCCTCTTATGAATTGCAGCTTCCCTTTCACGGAGGGAAAGACCTTTTAGTCAAAGTTCTTCAAGGTTATTTATTTGATGGCCATCGGTACGCATAAATAACGGTGGAATAATACTAAATGGAAGTGTGGGCGGAATACGGCGTCGGTTTGTATTTAGATAAAATTGAAGGAGGTTGTTCCTTATGCTGAAAGGAAAGATGACTTCTGGAGAATTTTAATTTGAAACACCTTTCACCTTTTCTCAGAGATCAAAAGAATAATTTCATTACTTCACAGATTTCTCTTCTTTCATTTTTTTATTTTTTTTTTATAAAAAGTTTTCCGCTGAGGAGAAAATTTCCTTTCACTTCTCCTCGGCGGCAGATCTACTCTGATTGAACCGAGTGGCTCTTCTAAAGTGCTGCCAGACTGTTTGAAGAAGCGCTTTAAATGAATCCAGCTCCCAGGAGACTTTACTGAAGCACTGTGTGTTATTCATTCATTCATTCATTCATTATCCATACTGCTTATCCCGAAGGGTCGCAGGGGGGGGCTGGAGCCAATCCCAGCTAACATTTGGGCGAGAGGCAGGGAAACACCCTGGACTGGTCG
>JAVQJF010120187.1:0-29757 GCA_036023855.1 Gadopsis marmoratus
GTTTTATTGAATGGTAAATAAACCTGCCCTCCTGACTGAAATCATAGGGTAGTTAGCAAACTTAGAAATGCCTGCTTCACTAGCTCCCAATCTGTTTTCTGGTCAGGAATTTGAACTGGCAACTTTCGGCCTAGTTGCCCACCCATTATTTCTCCCTGCCCACCCAAATATAGCAGGCTAGAACCGGCACTGGAGGACTGGCGTTTTCGCCACAGCACCTGATTTGGTCTGAGTGCAGCCATAGTGATATTTCTCTGTGGTTTGATCACTACAAGTGACCCCTTTTCACTTTTACACGTCATTTGATCCAGCATTATTCTAAAAAATATTGATTAATGCATTAATGCAAAACTCTTTTATTATTATTGTGTTATTCTCCAGGATTCTTGCCCACCTATCTGCTCCCAGCCTATGAAGAAGTAGTTGACCGCCCAGTCACGCCCCCTCCTCCCTACAGCCCTCTGCAGTCAGAACCTCCACCCACAGAGCCACCTGAGGAATCTCCTTGCCCCCACTCGGCTGTTTCCGTTCTTAGTGATGCTGATGCAACACTCTCTAATGCTCCAGAGGTCACACAGACCTACCTTCACAGCGCTTACAACCCCAACAAGGACTCGATTCCGGGCAGGTACCGGCGCTTCACAGGGGATTCTGGGATTGAAGTGTGTGATGGCCAGGAACTGTGGGATCAGCATGGCTTTATAGAAAGAGAAGAAGAGACGGAGGAAGAGGGGGTGGGGCAAATGGAGGACCCATGCGATCGCTGTGGTCCTGAGACCTTTGAACACAGCCATGTTCATGATGCAGTCATTCATGAAAACACCGATGGACACAAAGCTGTGGATACAGAGTCACAGCCTCTTAGGTAATCCAGAGTAATGTCTTAAATATCTGCAGTCCTGAAACAACAACTGCAGCAGTCACTGATGCAATGTTATACCTTTGTTGCTCAGGGTTTTGGTCTGTTTGTACATGTGTATGTTTGATTAACATCACTGTGTGACAGGTCTGGAGACAAATCAAAGGTATGACTAAGTTCTTCAACAAGCTACATTATGCAACTTTTGGTTTGAAACCAAGTCTGTTTTTAGCCAATCTCCGCCCCTCCTCATTCTTAAGTTGAAGATTGGACAGCTACTACTCATGTTGAAAGCTGTCTTTTTTGAAATGATCTCCTATCAGGAGGCATCACTGATTTGTTTTCACGTTTACTTTCACGGTTCTTTTCTTGAAGCTTTGTTTAATGCTTCTCCTGAGTCACAGTGTCCCATGTTACTAAGGAGCCAGTGGCTCCAACCAACTGTAGCGTTAGCAACTAGTGTAGCTGCAAAGGTTCAGCCATCTGACAGTATATACTGAGAGATTATATTAATTTGTCAACTATATGAAACAACTATATATTATTATATATATATATTTTTTTTTTTTAATACAGTAACTACATATCAAAATATATGAATAAATATATAATTTGGTTCTGAAAGAATTGTGACCAAGATACGTACCGACCAGGACATTTTACTGTGTAAATACAAACGAGTCGGGGCCAAAGTTCAGTGGACAAATTTCTTAACCTCTGCAAACGTACCTTTGACGTTTTGCTATGTCTGTAATATCTCTGGTTGTAGGTGGCCATGTCAACCATTGTAGAAAGTCAATGAGCATCAATATGATGAAGTACCTTGAGTTTGGTGTTTTCACTGGATTAGTAAAATCAGACACGCCTAGCTAGATTCTCCACAAAATTACAATATCATGATCTATATCATCATCATGAGCTAATATGACATGTTTTATTCTTTTCGCCCACTCCTGATAGCAGATGGTTTAGAAAAGATTCTGTTGGTAACTGCTCATTTGAGGTCTTCAACACACAACTCTGTGCTACATTAGGTGTGACTGGCTGGTACAAACAAGCACAGGTTCAACAAGACCAACATCTGAACTGCAGCCAATGTACCATACATACAAAGAGTCACAGAGGAACATCACATACTGTAATGTTGTCCATGAAGTTCTCTGAATTCAGCAAATTCACTGACAAACCTAGAAAACAACTTTGGGTATTGGATATTGTCCTCAGTATGTGAAATAATCAATAACCTCTTTGGTAGACACATTTTGAATTTTGAATATACTCTCTAAACTGCAGCTGAGCTGATGACCAAGCCACAGCCCCAATACATCCAAGTCTGTTGGGCCATTACAAGGTGCATATTGTAGCTTTAAAGGACAATTGTCACATGATTGGTGTTGCAAAAATGTTATGCATTTTTCTATGTATTTAACACTATATCAAATGAATTTCCTTCTTTCTACTTCCTACTAGAAATAATAGTATTGGCTTTATGGAAAAAGATCCATCTAGAAAATAGCTTCAAGGTGAAATCTGTAACTTTTTCCTGCCCCTATCCAACAATGAAAAAAAAGGTTTTTGGAAGTACAACATAGACTTTCCACTTTGGAGAGTTTTTTTATATTTTTATTTATCCGTTTTCCATAATTTGGAAAATGCACCAACTAGTGTGGTCTGATACAACAGGACTTAATGTTTAGACATGTCGCATGCCGAGACTTTTGGTATCCTCAACCACGATTGGTATGATCTGACGAGCAAATCAACATTTTGTAAAAGCAAAGCATGGAGACAACGCTAGTTCATGCAGAATGTTGCAAATTGTGCTGATGAATTCTTTATAAAAAATGTTAAAACCACAAGATTCATTGTAACATATATTGAAAAGCACCAGCATTGATTCATCCCCAGGATGTTTGTACACTGCTCCAGTTCTGTTCACACGGGATCGCTTCTTTAGTAAGTGATCAGTAGATTATCATTAGCCCTTGTATTACTCGTCAGTCACCTGTGACACTGGTGTTTTATGACGCATTTGTTTCTGACACAGTAGTGTCATAATGGTAGAGAATATTTAGGTGAACTTAATCAAAGCTCTGGAGTCTTTGACTTACTAGCGGAGTAACCCTTCAGCTTACTCGATGATAGACTCATCATCATTTAATTAGTGCTGTATCATGCAGGATTTGTGTTTTCCTTGCAGTTTGCCAAAACGTATGCGCACATCAGGTTTGGGTTAAATACTGCACAAAGTATAGGCATTTAAATATTTCCAGTAGTGTGTTTATTCTGAAAGCACACGAAACATGTTTGTCTCAGAGTGTTGGTCATAATCCATAAGTGTGTGTGTACAAAGGGAAGGACTGACTGTGGTGCAGCTCGAGGATACGCATCAGGTAGATATGTGTCAGGCTGTTGGGGAGCTGACGGTGAAACCCAAACCTTACAGTGCACTGATGAACGCTGCATTTGAGTCAGTTGAGTACTTTTTCACATATGCAGCATTGAACAGTGGTCTTCAGCACCTGGTGCTACACTATGTGTATATACTCTATATTATCTGCTGAGTTAAATTATATTTTTCTATATAATTTTTTTTTTTGTATAAAATATTAAAAGTTATGGAGAACATATGTCTACATGTTGGGGGTTTTTGAGACTTCAAATGATGAAATAAGATTTAATACAGATGTAACTTTTTATAAGACACATTGAGCCTCACAGAAGACTTCTATACACTGAATGTACTGTATACACATATATTGTAAAAACTACAACCATTTGTATCAATTTAAATTGCACATAAAACACCCATTCATTGCCTGTTTGAAGACCCTGCAGTTTGAAATGTTGCACTAATAAAAACTTAGGAGCTTTGAATTTTCAGTTTGTGGTCAGCCTCTTGTTTTCCTTTGCTGCTGTCTGAATGGCCTGTCACCTGAATGGATTGGGAGTAGAGCGAGTTTAACACTTGGCATGTATTGCAAATCATTTGGTAACAGATCTCTTACTCATTTTCTCAGTAACTAACAGTGGACCCAAAGGCCCTGTCTGATCACTGGTACACACAAACTTGTCATTGTAAGTCTTAGTTGGTACAACTGTTGGAACTACAGCCACCCAAGCCAGGCCCTAAGGCACCCACTAACAGACCAAACCTCACCCTGCAGGAAGGACCCATAGGCAGCCAATTTCGTTTCGTGGCTGGGCTGCACATCAGACCACTACTCCCAGACCAGCTTCTGCTGGCACAGAGAAAGAGAATGAAGCCAGAATGAAACAGATTAGTCTGGAAGAAAACAATGCAAGAGTACAATAACATTTATTCAAAATAGAGTATTGTGAGAGGTAAGGGGGAATATGAAAATAGAATAGAATTTGAATATGAATGTTACTGCTGCAGTAATGATTCAAATAAGAAGAGGAAGGTGAAGCCACAAAGATTTCTGCATGCTCTGTATGAAACAATGACAGCAACTAAACATGATAGACACATGACAAATGTACAGTAGGAGTGAGAAATAGAAATAAGTAAAGCGTTTAAACTAGGGAAAGGACACATCATTTCCACAAATAGTTTAGTACAAAAACGCTGAGGCAGCAATGAGGCGGACAATACGACAAAGAGACATAGTGGAGAAAGTACTACTGCAACTCCATTGGGAGCACTATTCGGGTAGGAGATAGAGGTGTGGAGGATGTTTTAAAAGATGGACGGGGACAGGACAAAGTGGAGTTACCCTGTTTTGAGTAATGGAAAGGAAGTAGCAGTAACAAGAAAGAAAAGAGCTGAGTTAATGGTAAATACCATTATACACAATAATTTGTTTGAGTAGGGAAGAAGAGTCAGAGAGAAACCTAAATCTAAAAACACAAGGGCTGAAAGAATTTTATTCAGGAGGAACAAAATGCCCCGATGGCACTGGCTAAAACTGAGAAGGCCGCACCAAGGAAAGTTTAAATCCGTTGAAACATTTAAGTATGGAGGGACCCAAGAAGCTGCTGCTATTCTTTTCAGTGGATAAAACAAAAGGGATGTTCTGCACAAGAGATAAAGCCAGGGAAGGTAATAATCTGAAAGTAGACATGTAAAATTCCACGGAAACTTTAAGTGTGCCTGAAGTGCCAATAAGAGTGGAAGGTTTTTGTGTTTTGGGAGTAGATTTTGACCCGGAGGTTGACATGGAGAGAGCATACTGGGTACATGGAGGATACATGTAACAAAGTGATAAATGTCATGAGGTGTCTTGCTGGCGGCGAGTGGGGAAATATGATCAGATCGAGGTTGGACTACGGAAGTGAGAGTGTGTTTAGGGGCTGTGTGAGACGGGACAACAGCTGCTTGTCAACTGTAATATACAGGAGACAGACAAGAGATGGTCACACAGTTACAGAAACAAGGTGAGTAGTGCCCAGTGTAAAAAGGAGCCTATATCAGAGTGTGGAGGGGAAAAGTGGCCATTTGGTTGAGCTAATTACAAAACATGAGGGAGAATACAGTCAGGTCCGTGAGTATTTGGACAGTCACACAAGTCCCTCTGTACACCATCACCATGGATTTGAAACGAAGCAATCACGGTGTGATTTCAAGAGTAGACGTTCAGCTTTAATTCAAGGGGTTCCACAAAACTATCACATTAACCGTCTAGGAATTACGGCCATTTCTATACAAAGTCCGCCATGTTCAGAACCCCTTGAATTAAAGCTGAAAGTCTGCTCTTCAATCACATCCTGATTGCTTCGTTCTAAATCCACGGCGATGGACTCGTGTCGGTGTCCAAATACTTGTGGACACGATTGTATATCCAGGGAGACTATATCCAGGAGGAGGCAGTCAAATCACGTTACGGACAAATAGAAGAAGAAGAAAGAGAAAGAGAAAAGAAGAAGAAGAAGAAGAAGAAGGTGGTGGTGGTGGTGAGCGGTAGTGTTGTTGTTGTTGTGTCCGTCTATTATACAACTATTGTAAAGCGTGTTTTAACTCAAATGTAGAGCCCCTACAGCCGCCAATTTACCTTTTTCGTGTGCTGTTCTCTCGCGTTTAATGAAGTCATGTTAAGTTGCTTAGCAGTTGAATGTGTTGGCTGCGTTAACGTCCCATCTGATGAGCTGATGGACGCGCAGTGGACCAGCCCGTCTCGCAAATGTTAGCATCTGAAGTTGCTGTTAGCTTCACGGGCTAACGAGCTAACCGTGGCCCACGCTCGGCGCTCCTGCTGCGGGTTGGAAGCACCGAACTCCTGCTTGCACAGCTGGCACGTGTGTGCCATGGCCCTGCAGCAAGCCAGCAAGCCAGCAAGCATCAGTTGCACTTTCACCAAATCTCGGCTTTACGTTCATTTCTGCTTTGGTGGAAGAAGACTGAATCAATGCACGTTAGACAGCCCCATGTTATAACATAGGATTTCCTTTAAATGAGTGTTCCTTCGCGGATCACACGTGTCGTAGTTTCTGCTACAGTTGTGTCCATTTTTTTTTTTTACAGTAAGTTGATGTAACCTTGTCTTTTCCCTTTGAGGTTAGACGTGAAATCTGCCCCCGTAATCGCTGTTATACGGAGGCCCGCTGGGGTCACGTGGTGGGGAGAAGTCCGCGCGCACAGATTTCTTTCGTTTCTTCTTTCCATATGACCCCAGAGGGCCTCCGTAGTGTTAACATACTGTAGCTCTGTGATTCTCCAGGGTCTTCTCTCATCACGTGAGTAGACTGGGTGCAAATCTATATTATTGAACACAATCCTCTGACACGACTAAAGACTGGAGTCACACGGGCTGACTGTGTGTGTGCGCGGTGTTCTGGGTTTAATGGGCAGCTCTTTCCTTCCCCAGAAACAGTTTCAACGGTTCGAGATGACGACTTCGTGGAGTGACCGTCTGCAGAACTACGCCGACCTGCCGGCCAACATGGACGGCGTGGCCATGAAGAAGTATCGCCGTGAAGCTCACCACAGGTACGTGTCAGTCACACTGCAGCAAAACGCACTGCTAAAGGCTTAAACCTGGACCGTGCTGTTCCTGACACAAGGGCTGTGGCTACACTCTAGTCTGCGCGCGTGTGTGTGTGAGTTTTGCTCTGTGTTGGGTATTTGCAAAGTGTCGGAAATGCTACAGAAATTAGGCTGACGTGAACATGGATTTTGAGTTGACTATTTGTTTTTTATCAAATAGTGCGAGCATGCAATGTGGTCAGTGACACATGCAAGTTTAGTTGAATATCACATGTTCCCTATAAAAAGCTACACATTATACAATGTTTTATTTTTTTTTTATGTAGATTTCTTCCCTGAAATCTCTTTAAATCTCATGTACACATCTTTCAGTCTTTCCAGACATGTGAAGAAATACCTCTACCCAAAACCCATTCTCCCAAAAGTTTTAAAGCCACGCTTCCCAGCCATCCTTAAACACTAAACTGAAACCAGGCTGGAAAGCGGCGTTTTACTAGTTGTGTTTCCATAAACATATTTATATCCACATTTTGAAGTATGGAAAATACGATCAAACTTCCAGGTTTTTTTCCACTCGCTTGAGGTGGTTTGCTCTAAATGGGATGTGGGAAAGTCTTTGCCAATCGAATGTGTTCTGAAGTAACAAACATTTAACTCACATGACTGATCAGCTGTTTCCTCTGAACTTTGTCTCCGGACAGCATGAAACATGGCCAGTGCTAGCTGGCGGGAAAGAACAATTCAGACTTGCCCAATAGAGACACACTCCTGAGACAGAAACTCTCCATTTTTCTCCTGTAGGTGGGTTAGATGACCATGGCCACTTGTTTTGTTTCTACTTGCTTACTGGTGTATTACAGCCACGTGTAAAGTGTAGCCTGTACTGCCAACCTCTGACCAAACTACGCTTTGCAACGAGGCTTGTTGATGGAAACAAAAATGCGCGTTTCTTTTTTGCGACATTTCAAAAGTTCGCTTAAAAATTTGCTTGACAATTGAATGGAAACACGGCTGCTGCCCTCTGCATGAACGATTGCAGTCTGTTGCACCTCTGGAGAAATAGCTGCAGCTGCATACTGGGATGTTAAGGAGGGGGAACTGAATTTAACCAACCACATCTTCCATGAAGAAAAGTGCTTTCTGGCATTAATAATCTCCTAGACACAACAATATGCAGCTTTTAGGGTGTTCTTCTATTTTTAGGCTCTCACTGCAGTCTGCTGTGTGCCAATACCAGAAGGTTTTACTCCTTTGCAGCAGGAAACAGAACTAGACATCCGTGTCTGAAACCGATAGAAAAGCACAGCTTATATTTTTCTGTCAAATAATAGGAAGTAATTCATATAAAGTCATTACGATTACAAATTGAAAACATATTTCTGACATAATGCTGCTGCTACTAATGATTATTATTCTCACTGGCCTTTAAACTCTGGTTTGTTTAAGCGTCTCCTGAGAAAAGTATCTGTGTCTTGAGCATAGTAGTAGTGCTAGGCACAATACACGGAGCTGTAACATCACATTAACCTGGATCAGTTACACTACATTCAAAGAAAGGAGCCCCACTGAAAAGAAGTGCATTGAAATGTTCGATGTGTTGACTGTTGTATGTATGAGGCTTATTATCTAATATTGACAGCAGGTCATGGAGACTGGTCTTATCACTGATGTTGGGATATAACAGGACCCTGAGTTGCAATAGAATATAGATTATTGACTGAAGAGACAGCACACCTGAGCCATGTAGCATGCCATCAGTGGTAAGACCCGCAGCCATGAGTTCAGTGGTAATACTACATGTATTCTCTATCACAAAGCTTTCCAAGGGATGTGGCTCAAAACCATCCTGCAATGAGGTATGCCATCCTTTTATTGTTGAAACAAAGTGCTGACTAAATCACAGTTTTGATGTCCATGATGTGAATTGATTCTCCATCCAATGTTCATGGAACTCCATCCATACTGACACTGATCGTGAGTTGGGTTTCTCCCTGTGGAGGCAGCAGGTGGTGGTCATTGTGATTTCTTAGTCTGAGCTCCTTGACTTTGTATCCTCCTCTTTCCTTCTGCATTCCCCTTGTTCCTGCATCTGTCCTGTTTAATCCTCATCTGTTACGGTCAACCTAAAATCATCTCTCACACCATCTGAATAGAAACTCGAGGCCAGCGTGCAGTCTGAGCAGAGCATTATATGTTTACGTTGCACAATCTGTATTTCTGCATATAAACAGCCAGTGATGTAAGCGAAGCAAGAAGGTGCCATTCAGCAAATATTTATGTACAAGACTGATCTTGCTGTTGATGCGAGTCACTGCTGGGCAGCAAGTCTATGGAAATGTAGAACTGGTGATTGAAACGGGCGATGGAGAATGCACGTATAGTTTCATGTAAGCGTAGAAGAAATAGCCTTGTATTTTGGAGTGTTGGTCGGACAAAAAAAGGCAAATCAAGAAAAGAATAAGATTAGGTCTTTAGTTGCACCCCATGTCAAGATTTTTAGTGGAGTTTGTTGTTTGATTATATATGCCTTGTTTGTAGTTTGTCATGACTACCTAGTGGACACTAACAGTCCTGTAATGAAGGATTATCATGTTAAGTTTTTGATTAAACTGTTTCAGAGAGGTGTAATATGGTACTATATGGGCGTTTTGGAGGCTGTGGTTTCTGTCATTGGAGGTAAGATTTATTGAAGGACTGTTGTATTAGATTACTATTAGTTTTAGCTAGGTGTACCTAATACAAACTGAGTGTGTATTTCCTAATTTAAATGATCATTTTGTTGATTTTAAACCGTGTGTCACATCCTATTTTGATGCCAATGTAGAGTATGAAAACTACTGTTACGGCTTGTGTAAAAATACAGACGCAGAGCAGTGACTGTGGGGGTACAGATCAGAGCTGATCTGGTACTGGTTGGTGTTCTTGTCTGAGCGTGTCACAAATGACAACCTACGGTTGAGTTCAGACATGGGACATCCAGATTTTGTGGAATGGATCCCTTGACAAAAGTTTCAGTTCAGTTTCTTACATTTTGTGGACATTTAGTAAAGTTACCAACTTGGACTTTGAGGAAAAATGTTTTAAATTGCGTCCATCGACATGGACTCGCACAAGCTCAGGAGAAACAGTAGGCTGTTGGCAGGGCCAAGAGGTTTTTCTTTCAGATGCACTGATCACTGTATAGATAACCAGTAGGATTGCATGTCTGTTGGTGTTGTGCTTGTTGAGTTTTGAGTGACTCATGGTGTTTCCCCAAAACACAGCCTGCGATGCATCAAAAGCTGACCTCCAAAAGTGTTGCTCAGTCAGTCCTGCTCTTAAATTTTGTCTCCTGTAGCTCTAGCTCCTCTTAAACAGGACATTAACAGAAATCTATTACACTAGAGTGATTTGTCTACTGTTCACTGTGAATTAGAAGTGTGTTGTAGGAAGTCTAAGCAGTGCAGCATTTAATTACAACTGCCAGCTGTCATGCGTTGATTGACCATCCATTGTTCTCCCCTTGCAGAGTGTTTGTCAACCGAAGCTTGGCCATGGAGAAGATCAAGTGTTTTGGTTTTGATATGGATTACACTCTGGCAGGTAAGTGCAGTTTGAGGTTGTTTTTCTTTATGAATGTTATACACAAGTACCATAATGTCACATGGTCAAAGTATAGACAAGCCAATACACACAAAGAATGCATCAAAAATACAATAAAATATAATGTAAATGCAACAAAGATGGGGCAGCACATTTCCACAGTAAAAATAGCAGGTAGCAGCATTTCTTCAATACTCCATAGACATTCCCAGTTCACTGGAGCACCCACTGTAACCCAAGCTGCTGCCATCCAGCTGTGAGCGGGGATATTCCTGGCCCGGAGGCAGTCAAGTCCGTAATCCCACACACTGTGATAGGAGGACGGGGCTGGGGTGTGAACGAGGGTTAGAGGAGTATAGGCTGACACCAATATGTGCCAGCATTCATCATCTGTCAGCCTTTTCTGTGCTTCATAAACAAGTAACTGGTGTTCAGTGGTGATGTGTTTGTAGAAAGCTTTGATAACATGAGAGTCGGCTGCATTTATGCGCCAACAGATGATTAGAGAAGTCCTTTTTCTTTTCGTCAATCTCCACAATGTATTTTAATACATCCCTGTCTGGCTTTTAAAGAATCTGCATTTCCAAGCAGACTTGAAAGTTATGACTAATTAAGATTGGTGCTGCGTGCTGCAGGTAGTATCATTTCAGATAATCTCTCTGTATAGTGTTCTTGTGGGATCAGTGTTTTTTGGTGCACTGGCTTCATATGGGTGATTTATGTTGTGCACATGGGCCTGTCTGTCTGTCTAGTGTATAAATCTCCAGAGTATGAGTCGCTGGGCTTCGACTTGACGGTGGAGCGCCTGGTGTCCATTGGATATCCACAAGAGCTGCTCAACTTTGTCTACGACCCCTCCTTCCCCACCAGGCTGGTTCACAAATCTCTGCCTTTTTGAAACCTATTTGAATACCAGTGCAACAAATTCTCACTCTCAAGTGTGCTTTCTGCCTCTGATTTTCTGTGATTTCTCTGATTTTCACCCGCCTGTCTCCATTTCCCTCAGAGGCCTGGTGTTTGACACAATGTATGGCAACCTGCTCAAAGTCGATGCCTATGGGAACATCCTGGTGTGTGTCCACGGATTCAACTTTTTAAGAGGGTGAGGTCCACTGCTCCTAATGAACTGTCAACATAGCCCACTACACCTGTAAAATCAACAGTATTCTAGACTAAGAGGTCTACAGCCTTTAGCATGTTAGCAAGCTACAGAGAATCTCCAAAGTCATTCATCATCTTGGAACCATGAATTTCTGAAGCAAATTTATTGTGAATTTGTCCAGCAGATGTTGAGATATTTTACAGAATAAGTGAAACCTTCATCTGCTGGTGCTGCTAGAGGACTAGTCAGGGGATCACCAACAGCAAGAGGATTCAAAATTGAATGGCCATCCATCCAGTAGCTGTTGTATTCTGGATATTCTAGTCTAACCAACCAACAGACCAACATTGCCGTGCCACTAGCATGGCTGTAATACCATGATAAACTATGGGGAAAGTCTGAAGGTATCAAAAATTAGATACCGCCTAACCATAGTACCTTACATATGAGTCTGTCTAGGTTACATACATTGTAATCAAGAGCAACTGATAAGACTTAATTTAAATGTACTAAAATGGTAAGATGGACATTTCTGACCACTGCAGAGAGAGCAATAGAAATGCAATGTAAAGCAAATAATTAACTATCTACTGTAGCATAACTCATGTTTGCTGGTTTGATCTTCTTTACTTGTTACCCACCTGTATGTATGTATGTATCTCTGTACTCACTCTGCGCAGACCTGACATCAGAGAGATGTACCCCAACAAATTTATTCAACGTGGAGACACCGACCGCTTCTACATCCTCAACACCCTCTTCAACCTGCCTGGTAAGCTGATCCTAAATTTAAGATTTTACGGTATTCAAGGTGAATCAGCTGAGCATGATGAGCCATTTTTACCATCAGGCTTGAGGTAACATTTTTGATCAGGCTTGAGATTATTTGTTTGAGTAATCAGTGCATCATTTAGTCTACAAATTAATAGATTTAAAAGAAGATAATTACCCATGTTATCAGGGCCCAAAGTGATTTGAGTTGCTTAAGTTGTCTAAATACCCAAAGTAATTTCATTTACAATTGTTTGAAATACAGAAAAGTAGCATATTATCATGTTGGAGAAGGTGGAGCTAGTAAAAAGTAAGATTTAGTAGATTTAAACAGTTGCTGTAAAAGTCCAGCTGACATACACAAACATGCCTGGTTAAAGTTGATATTCCTAAAAATAAGGAATTTAAAATGTATTTATTTTTCTGCATTAATAGTGTTACCTATATTGATGTTCTCCAGTGGGTGTGAGTTGTTGGTGCCGACTGATAATGGCTGTACTGCAATTCCGTTGGTGCAATGTCTGTACGAGCGGGTACCAAAAAGTATATCCTTTCTATTCCAGTAGACAAGCAGTTTTGAGCTTATCACTGTACAGGTTTGAACCAGCAGGCAGGTCGACATTGTTGCCTCTTGCTTATGCCGCATTGTGGCAGTTTCTTGTGCAACAAACCTTTTTATAGACTTCTTTCTTTGCCTTGGTGCCAGCCGGGGTTAACCTGACGAAACGTCTTAGTGTCTCACGGTCACCCACACAAAGAATGCACATAATAATCGAGTATCACACATACATCATACAAAATATGATGTAAGACCTTGTTAAATACCCACATGCAGAAATGTGTTACGTTTAGATCAATGAAATGTATTCTCAGCAAAAACTAAACAAAGCGGAGCATGGTTCAGCATTCAACAATCAAACGCACAAGCAAAATACTCTTTGGAAAATACGCTTTGACTTGATCCATTGTCTCACTTATAGTCCAAACAAAATGTCTGGGAAGCGTTTGCTTCAACATTTCACAGAAACACAGTTCATCAAATGTAGCTCTGCTAGTTATCACAATTACAAGTTTCTGACTTACAAGTGGTTATTATGGCTGGGCAAACTTGGATTTTTCCGGAAAGCTCCAATATATCAGACTTTTCCTGAAACCAAAATAAATGCAGTGTCTCACATCAGCCAAGGCCGTCGTTCAGGTTTAATGGGGGGGCAGCGGAGCCATGCCACTGCGGACTCGATCCATATATACCTCCTCGTAGCTCACACTAGTACCGCGACACCGAATGGTGACAATTTCTCTGGACTAGTCTCGGGTTGCTGAGTCAAAAAAGGGAGTTGACCACGGCGCATACTAGGTTCTTACATGTACTACCCCCGATCGCTCAGGTGCTGAGGCAGATCCTCGAGGGGGATTAACCCCCATTAGAGGGCAGAGCATGTACGACATAGAAGTAATAGTGCTTAAACTGGAGTTGGTGACAAAATGTCAATATGATTCCACTGTTTTCTTTACATTGTTTTGTCATGTTGAATCCATGTTGATATTCGGGTCTATTATCAGTCTCGCTGATCCTAGTCTTATTTCTTCTTTTTCAGAAACTTACCTCTTTGCTTGCCTGGTTGATTTCTTCAGTAACTGCTCCAGATATTCAAGGTACTGCAAACTCACTGTGACGTACACACTGGCTGGCTGTGGGAAGTGAAGATGAGACATTCGGAATAAGAGCATGTTGAATGATAATAATCATGTTCAGAGTGTCAGTGGAATTTCAGTATCCTGATGATGGTCTAAATGCTCTCTCAGAAGCTTTTCTGTCTCGACAACAACACTACTATGGCGGAAACACTGAGTCCATGTCATTTTTGACCTTCAGAATTCCATGTTACGCAGACGTTTTTTTAACATGATTTTAACTGTCTCTTTAGTTGTGAGACTGGCTTCAAAGATGGCGACCTTTTCATGTCCTACAAGAGCATGTTCCAGGACGTCCGAGACGGCGTGGACTGGGTTCATTTCAAGGTAGAATAATTTTCTTTTCCACGTTAAACCTGTTTCCAGGCAGGTGCAGGCCTGCTGCAGTTGGTTCATTCCCAGCCCTCAGTCCACTGTTTTGATTTATTTTCACAGGGGTCCTTAAAAGAAAAAACGGTCGAAAACCTGGAAAAGTATGTGGTAAAGGATGTAAGTAAACCAGCATAAACAAGTCTGCTTATACACCGACTATATACCAAAATGGATTTCTACTTTCTAATTGGTGTTACAAATACTGTACTGCTCTGTAGTAGTAAAACATCACATTGCAGCCCAGTCTCATTATTTTGCTGTTCAGTATTTCTGTGTTGTTGATGTTTGTTCTGTTGTCCTCCACCAAGCCGAAGCTTCCTCTCCTCCTCAGTCGCATGAATGAAGTAGCCAAAGTATTTCTGGCCACCAACAGCGATTACAAATACACACAGGTGAGATGAAGCTTACAGTCAGACGTGCATGCTTGCTTAAAGCAAATCAGAACCTACTGATGTGTTATGTTTTTGTAGGAAAACTGATTTACTGATTAATTTTCACACTTGTGTGAGTGGGGGAGCTTTAAGTTGCCTATTGAAGTAATAATGCCAGGTGACGTTAATGATGGAGTATAGATTCCCCTTTTCTGTGTTGTTCTGGGCCCAGATGTTAAAAACTTTCCTGTCTTTTTACAGAAAATTATGACCTACCTGTTTGACTTTCCTCACGGCCCAAAGGTAATACTAACAACATTTGTATTGTCAGGAAACTCAGTACTTTTGAATTTAACCACTATGCTTAGACATTTCTTGAACAGCTACGGTATGATGATAGTGTTCAAGAGAGACAAAATAAGAAACAACAGATCTCATTCATCATGAATGAGATGAGGTGTCAATTGTCATTGTACTGTACAACCAGAATGTACTTAAAATGTGTGTTTGTGCATGCATGCGTGTTTGATTGTGTGTGTGTGTGTGTTTACTGCAGCCAAGTACACCACACCGGCCCTGGCAGTCCTACTTTGACCTGATCCTGGTGGACGCCCGTAAGCCCATGTTCTTTGGAGAGGGAACAGTGCTACGGCAGGTTGACACTGTGAGTGTGTACTTTGAAAGCCTGCATTGACCATATACCATAGTCTACTTATATTTGAGTGCGCTTATTTAAAACATAATATAGTATGTGACTCTCTTTGTCTTTCTTTCAGACCACAGGTCGGCTGAAGATCGGCACGTACACTGGACCGCTCCAGCATGGTATTGTTTATTCTGGAGGTAAATAAGGAAACCGCTTGTCCAATTTATTTCTGAATTAATGCTTTAAGAATTTAAATATTCGCACAAACAACCACCTAAACGTGTCTGGAAGTGATTTTAACTAATTTCTGGTGAATTGGATTATTTGTCATTTCACAGTAATGTAACAGATTGTGATTTATACCTTGTTGACTGGTGTGATTCATTACATCACATGGTTTTAAGCCCAGCTCAAGGGGTTGTACAAAAACAAACAAGAACTAAATCAAAGTGAACACTTTGTGATGCTGATAAAGGTTTGTTTAAAACAGAACTGCCTTACATTCGCAGTTCTGATTAGTTGAGTAATAAAAATAGTTGCACTATGTGAATGTTTCCAGATATTGTTTATTTTCAAAAATGATGATTTGGGTCTTTAAAATGATAAAATAGTTGTGAGTGAGCTTGAAGTAGCTAAAAGTGAACATTTCATTGTGCAACACAGGAACTAGATCTTTCCATAAGTGCCTAACAGCCGACTGCTCATTTAACTACTTTATTAATTTTTGATTCTAATAAAATAGTTTTAATTAACAAGTTGCGTTTTGCTAAGCATGTACATTTTATGACCACTAACCTCGGCTTCAAAACAATGATGATGGAGAAACGTGCCTGTCTGTCTGAATCACTGCCAACTAATGTCAGATGCCCCAAATCATGTTTTAAAAATAAAATATGATGTTATGGAACTTCCTGCAGTAATATATAGTATAATATGATCAAGTATATATGCTTTCCTCTATATCTTTACATTTTATCCAGATTCTTAGGCTCACATTCTGCTAGAACGCTCTCTCCCAGCAAATAAAAAATGCCAACCAGTAAGGAGGCGTGGCCTCATGGCGGCGTAGTCTGTGGGTCAGGAGACATGGGGAGACTGACTGACTCTTTTTTTGTATACATTTCATGATGTAGACAGGTCCCAACCGGTTGAGACTATATCAGCATTTGCCTCACAGGTTCAGGGCTGATTTTCTATTTTTTATTTTTTATTTAAATAGCGTGTTGAGCCATTTTCAACCCATGAAATGCAGATTTTGATACATTTGTCAATATTAACAGCAGCACTGATGTATTTCATCACAGTGCAGTTATATAGTTCACAGCTCAGCAAACACGTTGAAATGTGTAGTACCTATTAAACAGCTCTCCACAGACTGGGCTAAAACGAACAAGAAACCTAATTTGCCTTCACAATAATTCACTACATGTGAATCGCGTAGGCCAACTCATGCCTCATAAAATATGCAATAATGCAGATCAGTGTATGGTGGAATAGTGGCATTAGAATGTGCCAGGGGCCACCAGAGGATTACCATAAGCAGGACTGACCAGACATCTGGTGTTTCGAACAGCAAATATAACGTTGAATGTCGGCTATAATTACAACTTAATATAAAACTCATGGATTATGTATCGTAGGTTTTAATAAAACACCCCATAATTACATTGTGATATTGAAAATGCCATATTTGTACTCCCAGGTTCTTCAGACATTGTGTGTGACTTGCTGGGTGCTAAAGGAAAAGACATCGTCTACATTGGAGATCACATCTTTGGTGACATTCTCAAATCCAAGAAGCGTCAGGGCTGGAGGACTTTCCTGGTGATTCCTGAGCTGGCCCAGGAGTTGCATGTCTGGACCGACAAGAGCTGTGAGACTGGACACATGCACACTCATACATACATATAGCTTTATAGCTCTACTGTGCTAATTCAATTAACAGTGTTATTCAGCAGTAACAAAACGCAAGAGATGTTTTGAGCTTGCTTAATTAGAAATCCATTTGACTAACTTTTAGTAGCAGCATCAACAGCAGCAGTTCACTGTTATTTAATAAACAATCTATAAAATGGGCTTAGAGGTTAAGACAAAAGCTCATACATGACAATGTGTGACAGAAAATGTGACTGGGCTTCGGTTTTCTGTTGACTTCCGGTGGTCTGTATTTCACAAGGTGTAACCTAATGTGAAAATATGACAATGAAATAATTCCCTGAACCTCAGATCACAGCTAGGCCCCATAGTAAAAGATGCAAGTCTGTTAAAAGTAAGAAGGGTTATAATATGTATAAATGTACTAATACCAGTTGTTGTTTTTCAGCCATATTTGAGGAACTTCAGTCTCTGGACTGCTTCCTCGCAGAGCTTTACAAGTGAGTTCCTCCTTGTCACGGTAGCTGTTTGTTGTGTCTTGCAATTTATTTCTTTAAAAGTTGTTACTGTACCTTTTTTAGAGATTCTGGTGGGGGAAAGATTAAAGTAAATCTTACAGGTTGCATTATCATGGCATAAATTTTTATAGAGGTAAATATCCATGTTTTTCTACTATGGCTACAAACAAAACCTGTTTTTAATTGCTTAGCAGGTGTCTGCTGAATATGTCAGGGCACCTTAAATGTAGTTCTGCTACCTTAATGTTTAATGAATTGTATTGGTTTCTGCTTTACCAGTGTTCCTGGTTTTATCACACTAGACTTTAATTATTTTTTACAGATTGAAATGCTTATACTGGTTAGAAAGTATTTGCACTTGCTGACAGAATTACCAGCAGAGGGACTTTACTCCACAAACAGACGTGGTTCATCTAGACATCTATTCTCAGCAGAATGAAAGACCCAGTTTCCACCAAAATACCACTCTCTCTCCTACACTACACTCTTTCTCATTTGAATGAAATTTGAGCCCAGCCACCCTACAGAGGAAACTCACATCGGCCACTTGCATCCACAGTCTCGTTCTTTTGGTCACTACCCATAGCTCATGACCATAGATGAGGGTTGGAATGTAGATCAAAAAGTTTGCCTTCTTACTCAGCTCCCTCTTCACCACAACGGTCCAGTACAACGTCCACATGCTGCTGATGCTGCACCAAGCTGCCTGGCCATCTCAGCAGTTTCCCGCCACAATGCATGCTGTCCATGACGATCACAAACCGAATCGATGATGAGGGACAAACCTGGCAGAGGCCACACCCATCGAAAACATGTTTGATTTTGTGCCTAGAATACAGACACAAGACTGGCTTTCCCTTCCTGAGTCAGTTTGCCAGAACTTCTTTGAACCAAAGGGACGTTCTTCTGCATAGCCTCCCCGAACTCCTCCCACATCTGGGTTTTTGCTTCGATGACTGCTAAAACCACAGCCCTTCTGCATGAAAAGCTCTTCCAGAGGTGGGAGTTAAAGGTGTTGCAGACAGGGGCCTCAGCCAGACGTTCCCAGTTCACCCTCACTGCAAGTTTGGGTTTTCCAGTTCTGTTCGGCAGGCTCCCATTCCATCTGATCCAACTCTATTGTTAATATAAAGAGTCGGTCTAGACCGACTCTATATGAAAAGTGCCCTGAGATAACTTTATGACATGGCAGTATATAAATAAAACTGAGTTCCTGTCCGGGGGAGGTGCTGCAGCTCCTTCTTGGCTGATTCATATAGGCTCTGGGAGTCACTCTTAGTTTGGCCCCTCCCCTGGGACCAGTTTGCGTTGGGAGACCCTGAAAACACAGCTCCGAGGGTCACGGGGACACAGCAACGCCTCCACCACGTTAAGGTGGCAATTCTTGGAGAACATCTACTATAAGAAAAATAAGTAAATCACTTTTTACTTCAGTATATGAAACTGACCAGAGACATGTCTCCGTTTACAGAAAGAGGAGTGTAGAAATTGGCAGCATGTTATTTAATCTTGCCTTGCAGGGCTTGTGTAGCCTCCAGCTGATGTGGAAACCATGTTTTAAATAGAGCTGGAATCACAGTGCACTTGTGTTTTGTCCTCAGACATCTGGACAGCAGCAGCAATGAGAGGCCTGACATCAGCTCACTGCAAAGACGGATTAAGGTACAACTTCCTCCTTAAGCTCCACTAAACATAGAAGTTGAGAGCAGTGTGAGATTTTGAATAATAATAATTGTGTGAATGTTAGTGTAATTATTGTGTCAAACTTGAATATCGGAAAATGAAACGTTCATGCATGCCTCTGTGCCCTTTCCAGAAAGTGACCCATGACATGGACATGTGCTACGGCATGATGGGAAGTCTGTTTCGCAGTGGATCCCGACAGACGCTGTTTGCCTCCCAAGTGATGCGCTACGCTGACCTGTACGCCGCCTCCTTTATCAACCTGCTCTACTACCCCTTCAGCTATCTGTTCAGAGCTGCACATGTACTGGTAAGATTCACTCTGGAGTTCTTTTATACAGCCTTAAATGTTTTGGTCTGTCATCTGCACTTCGTATATTTTACATATATGGCATTAAAAAATAAAAATTCTCCCAGATGCCTCATGAATCAACGGTGGAGCACACCCACATCAGCATCGACACAGAGTCGCCGCTGGCTACGCGCAACCGCCACGACGTCGACCTCAAGGAGATGGAGTGTAAACGGCACCAGCTAACCCGATCTGTCAGCGAGATCCAGCCCCCCCACTTCTTCCCTCAGGCGCCACAGGAGATCACCCACTGCCATGATGAGGATGATGACGAGGAGGAGGAGGAGGAAGAGTAGAAGAGTCTACAGATGAGCCTTGCTTTCACATTCTGTTTTCCTGTTTCACGATTCATAACTACAGGGCTGTAGCAGCTGAGTCTGGTTGTCAGATCCACTTTTTTTAAATTTTATTTGGAAGAACACTCTACCATTCTTGGACCTGGTCTTGTACATGATATTGACTTTCGAGCCATGTGGTCTGTACCTGTCCACAGGTCAAAGAGAGGAAAGAAGAACTACCATACTCGGGTAGATCAGCTGTTCGTTGTTAGATCCTCAAGGCTCTGCTGTGTTTGTTTAAGGAGGAATTTGTAGGCTTTTGTATGGGGATCATTCAGGTTATCAGGAGTCAGAGTCCAGTATGGATTTATTAATTTTTACTGTAAACAGCTCGCTGCCATGCTTCTCACTTTACCATGTGCATAACACAGAGGTAAGGAGGTTCAGCTTAACCCAGTATAAAGGAACAATCCACCCAGAACTGTTGAGGCAGCCACGTTAGTTACATACTTTGTATTTCTGGGACCATATTGTTTTTGGGGTCTAATTGTTTTTTTCCCACTTCCACACAAACCAAAAACAGCCACTGTAAATGTCTGGCGGTGTGAGCTGCATGCTTCTGTAACATCAGCAGAGCAAAATGCAGTGCAGCAACAAGACAAGATGTTGTGTTCTCATGGATTTGCCCCACTTTTGAAAAGCAACAAGGTTTTGAAAGGAATTCTGGGAAATGTAGGAACTAAATAAGAGCACAGCTGATGATAGATTTCTACTGGAAGAAAATGGAACTATAGTTGGGGCAGCTGTGGCTCAGAAGGTAGGGGCCTTCCTTTGATCCCAGGGTTGGCGGTTCAATCCCGCGTCTTCCTGTCGAAGTGTCCTTGGGCAAGACAATGAACCCTAAATTGCTCTTACTGGAGGCCACCACCTTTCATGGCAGCTACGTTGTATGTGAATGGGTGAATCTGTAAAAGCACTTTGAACAGTTACGGTTGGAAAACATATAAGTGAAGTCCATTTATTGAACTGCTGAAACTAGACTCAGTCATAAAACGCGTCACACTCACTGTGTGTGTGTGTGTGTGTGTGTGTGTAAAATACGACCACACATCCCAGAATCAAAACGACATGGTTTTTATCACACTGAGCTCCTCACTGTGATCCGGCTGCATGATGTGCTTTTAAAATGACTGCTAAAGTAATTTTGCCCTGCACAAGATTCACTAAGGACTGTGAAACGGTTGCTGCCTTACTCTTCTCGCAGTGAGTGTGAATGAGAATCACTGTTATAAGTACATTTTGAACATGAATGGTGAATTGCTTTGATCTGAAGACTGAAAGGTACGGTATAGTATCTCCTAATTTCAATTTATAATTTTGTCATAATTATGAATTTTTCTGTGGGTAGTCAAATGTATCCCATAATAGGTCATAGTTATCAGTGCATTATAAGTGTGACTCTAATAATTGTGACTTATCATAATTTTGGCCAAGCTAATTTTGTCATGCTGGCTTTTAATTTTGATTTACCATAAGTGTTTGTATTTTTGTAATTTTGAAGACATCCTGAATGATTTTCCCCCCGGTGGCGCTGATCTTCCTCGGTGAACCTGCTGCTGTTCACTGACTGTAGTTAAAACCTGATCGGGACTGTTTGCTGTGAACCCGCTGTTGTAATGTGAGAAGTGGACCGTGCTGTCAGCATGGTGAGATGCAGTAGTGCATTTCAGTGTATTTTAGTGCTGATGAGGTTGTTTGTCTTTAATTTATTATCATGCACCTGTGATTTAACAGGAAGACCTGTTCGGTCAAAAAGGTCAGATCTGATCAATTGATCCTTTGATGGGGTGGACTGTAGACCTTGAAAATCTCTTGATTCACATCCGTTCGTGTTACAGATTAATATTTGTGCTGAAGCTGCCTCATCCTGTTTGAACTGAAGAGATATATTTTTATTTGTTGTAGGTCAAAGCTTGTTTAAATGATCTGTGCTCAGATGGACAGTTTGACCGTTGCACCTTGGAATGTTTAACTTGTTTTTTCAGTATGGGAGCAATAGTAGAATGTGTTGCTCTGCTGCTGTTGAAACAAGATTTCAGAGTGGGCCATGTTTCAGTCTGGATGCCCCCAAAGCAAGCAGTACCAATGATTAAAACATTTCACTTTCATATTCGGGTCATTTCAATGCCTGTGTTATGGCAGTGATTGCCTCAGCTTTGAAAGTTAGCTTAGGCTTTGATAATCAGACCTACTCGAGTGTATAGTGAACCAAATGAATGTTTGTTCTTACCAGCGATGTTAATGCATGTGTTGAAGTTGCATTTTTTGCTGTTTTTTATTTGAAATGTTGCCTTTTTGTTTGCGAGAATGTTGAAAAGCAGTGATGCTGCAGGTGAGGATGAGTCATGACTGTTTGTAATAAATTTTCTGATCTGATATGAGTCCTGATCGGAGTCGTTTGCTTCAAGCCCAAAGCTGCCACAAAGTGTTGATAACGACAGGCCTGCAGTTAGCCTATGTGCTCCGTCACCCACTTACACAACCTCTCACCAGTCACAGACTGAAAAGCTGTACACCATCAGCTACTATCCTGTTTTGTCTAATCCATCAAACCAAGCTCTGCTCAGGTGTTCCCAGGGCTTGAGTCTCTTCTCCAAAGACCTGAGCAAAGGTTTTCTTGTCCTTTCAATTTTTTTGTGAATATTTTATTGACTGTATCCTCATTTACGTAGCAGAAACAATAACTTTGATTATCCATACATGTATTCATTTTATCTGGGGCCGAGTCTCCGTCCTGACTTCCCTCAACCCAGCAACGTTTTGCAGCTCCTCCTGGAGGATCCTGAGGTGTTCGCAGGCCAGATGAGTGATACAATCCCTCCAGCATGTTCTGGGTCTACCTTGGGGTCAAACCTCCAACGGGAGGCGTCCAGACGGCATCCTTATCAGATGCCTGAAACACCTCAACCGGCTCCTTTCTACACAAAGGAGCAGTGGCTCTACTCTGCACTCTCTCCGGATGTCTGGGCTCCTTCCCATATCTCTGAGGGTGAGCCCAGCCACCCCACCTGTATCCGTGATCTTTCCCATCTTCTCCCCTCTTATTCTTTCCCAAAGCTCATGACTATAGATGAGGGTTGGAACTAACTCCCAACCCAGAAGGAGAAATCCACAATTTTTCCGGCTGAGAACCATGGCCCCAGACTCTCATCCCACCGCTTCGCAGTCTGCTGCAAACCGCCCCACTGCAAGCTGAAAGTTGTGATCTGATGAAGCCAACAGAAGATTGGATCTGCAATTGTGCATCCTGCTCCGCCCCAACTGTGCCCTGAGTCGAAGATCACAAACGTAATCGGTGACGTCTGTGATATCTCAGTTTTTTATTTGACGAATGTAGCAGATTTCTAATTTTCTGGTCCTGTTTTTTGTCATGATAGGGTATTAAGTAGACTGGATGCAGTGGGAAATGATTGAAACAATTTTAGCATGGAGCTGTGTGAGCGTGAGCGAGAGCCACACCATGTAAGTAGCATTCTATCAGCTTTCTTAACTTGGGGAACATCACCATATCACCTCCTGGATTTAGCAGAGCTGTCCTGACCTGGACACCTCAATAATGAGGTGAGAACCGTGTGCACAACCTGTCCAGCAGAGGGCGTCAGTGTCTTTATGGAACCGTTGATCACAATTGGTGGTTGCACACTTTGTCCCCCTTTGCTGCACATTATTGTATAAATTTGAGTTTTGTTTGTTCACATCTTAACTGTTTTCTCACTTACTTCCACTGGCATCTCTCCATGCAGATAGTTATGATTTTGTCCTGGTGGCTCTGGATCATGTACAGGTCACTGTGGACAGTTATAATTTGCAAAAGTGTGTGTGTGTGTGTGTGTGTGTGTGTGTTTGCGCGTGCGTGCGTGCGTGTACACTAATGCAGCTTTTTTATATAGGATAGGGGCTGGTTTAATGTGTATGAAAATGATGATATTGCCAACCCAACTGAACTATGGGATATTTTGGAAGCAATATATATCTTTTGAAGTAATTTAGAGTTCCACACACGTCTGACAAGCAGCGCTGAAGCTGTTGAGGCTCGCAGTGGAACTACACCTTACTAACACGTTTCATTTGTCACCTGATGACACTTTTTTCATTTGGAGATTTAAATGAAAGGGTGTCTCAGTGGAGGCCGGGACAGGCATCAGCAAATGTATGGATTTAAATAGGAAAAAGCCTTTTCAGAGTTTG
Source organism: Gadopsis marmoratus (assembly GCA_036023855.1). Lineage (NCBI taxonomy): Eukaryota > Metazoa > Chordata > Actinopteri > Centrarchiformes > Percichthyidae > Gadopsis > Gadopsis marmoratus. The sequence goes on from JAVQJF010120187.1 coordinate 24,297, forward strand.
CTCTTATTAAAAATGCTTGTGGTTTCAGCAGAAATGAAAGAACTTGCATGTGTGGGAGATAACTATTAGCCTGACCTGTCGCCACAAACTGTGTTTAAGTTTAGTCTTGAAGTCGTGAGGTGAAAAGGTTTCTGAGGCAGGAGATGGGAAGTCTTCCTCGATGAGCAACTGTCCCTGGACCTATATCCTACGGGACCTCAGGGCTCTGATAAGGTGATGTGCTGTCGTAGGGAAGAACATTATTTAGACTCAAGGTTTAAGAAAGGAGCTGAAAATGGCCTGGCAGCACCCAGGACAGCATGTTTTCTATTCGTTGTTAATCCTTTTATTTAAGCAGGTAGTCTCAGTGAGATAGCTGCAAAAAGATAAATCAATCGTGTATGCATACACACACACACACACACTTACATACCAAGATTATAAGAATAATGTAGTCCATCACACCTTGCATAACACACAATTATGATTTTTTCAAGCCCATTGCACTATGATGCTCTGAGACTAAGTCAAAAGGTAATATCACCCCAATAACTTTATTCATCATGTTTCAAAGGCATAAAACCAAGCGATGTACACATAGTTCAGTAAGAAATGTAATGAAGATTCAAATAAAGAGCACTTAACAGATGACATTAAGAGAACCAATGAAAAGCACTGAATGAAACAATTTAAGAAAATTACATACTAAAATGTCAAGAACAGACATAATTGCAGACTGTACAACGGTTGTCTGACCAGCACAAGAGAAACATGATTTGAAATCCAAATGAGATTTTCCAAATGGGTCTTAAGAGTGAGTCTGTTATCCAGCTAGATTTCCAATTTAAGCCAGCCTGGATGAGAAGTCCTCATGTGATGTTACCAAAAGCAGATCTCAACTGCTGTTCATGTTAACCAAGAACTTTGAACCTCCTATTGACAAATGTTTCTAACATTTAAGTTTTCATTTGAAAACGCTGAAGGGTTTTATATGGACAGCAGGCAAGATATTCTAATCATGTACCATTTCCTATGTTGTTTAATGTGTTTTTGTACCTTCTAAGCCACAGTTCATAGTTGACCAGTAATAAACTGTAAAGTAAATGGTATGCTGTCCGTAGTAAATTGGACCAACCATGGTAAATACAAGAATCGGTCCTTTATGTGGCCATTTCAAATCTGCTTTACCCAAGAACATCTGGAGTCACAGAAATGCTGCTGTTGCTTCCAGTGTTCCTCTCAAAAATACAGCCTTCACTTATTTGATATTCAGCTCTGTGATTCCATAACTATCTGGAAACATGGATTCTGCGGAGTATCGCTGAAGGCCAGTGTGTTGTCCTCTGTATGTTTCCAGCCCTGGAACAATAACACTGGTGTGAAACACGTGCCGCGTTAGGTAAAAAGACTCAGCTGCATGGCCTCAGGGACACTGCCAGGGTCAAGCAGCTGTTTGGCCTTCAGGCTGCTGATAACTTTGCTGCTTATCGTGAGTATGAGCTGATGATGCCGCCAACGAAAGGCTCGTGGTTAGAATTTATCTATCAGCTTTAATATAGACTTTCCACAACTTTTCATTCCCTTTTCATGGGCAGCTGTAAGGCTGTGGAGTCTTTCTCAATCTTTAACTATAATCAAACAAGACACATTTCAAAACCTACTGCTCTGTGGGAAGAGCCAAATTTCATTTTTAGGCGGCACACATCTTTCTTTCATGTCACAAGTTGTCTTCAAATGAAGGTTGTCACAAAATGGAAACTGTACATGTTAAAGCAGCAATCTTTTTTTAATGCATAACTTGAATGCACATTAATCTCGACTTCTAAGTAGGTACATCTGGTTAAAACACCTGCTGCAACTCTGAACCGGGTAGGGTGTCACCGGTGATGATCCGCAATGACCCGGCACGTGTTTGTACGTTTGGGCAGCGTAGATGCCGCCCTGCAGCGCACACTATGCCAAGGTCTGCTAAAACCTTGAACCACAAGGGCTGTGGACTCTGTGTCCCTGCCAAAACCATTCCCAACTAATCACTTTTCATCTTATTCAAGAGCGGCGACATGTCGTTTTGTTTGGTAAGTCCTCTCAGAACCTAAATGGCAAAACTGAGTATATACACTATAAAATCCAAACCATGCTTTTTAATGCGTCCATATTAAGTGTACAGGCAAAACAATCGCATAAAGATACATGGATCGTCCACCGATGAAGGCCCAGACACCCGCACATACTAATATCAGCAGCTGTACCAGCCAGGCTTTTGTTGCACCACATGGATTCTCATACAAACGTATCAAATGATGCTTTGGGAAAGATCTGCAACTGTTTATATACATATACATATATATTTTACCACGCTAACTGCGCAGTTTGATTTGACTCACAGGCTGGCATTATGAGGAGCCAAGATGACACAGAAAAGCTATTTAAGTTCATGTAACACAAACATTTTACATAACTCAAGAAAAAATATTTTATGGTCCTTGTCCGGGCGGCCAGCACTGTGTCATAAAGTCTAAATCTGGCAAGATGGACGCTGAACATCCCGCTGAGAGTGTTGGTTCGTTACCACAGGTCCTCTGCTGCTCGGTCACTTCAGCAAGTGTCTCAGCTGGTCCTGCAGGTTTTTAGAGTGCTCCACACTAGAGGGTGGAAGCGAGCAGACACAGGAGCATCAGTGCCTGGCATCACTGTGTGTTATGGCTTACTGTGGAAACAGTGATGCTGTCAGCTGCTTCTACTGAAGCATAAACAGAGTGTGGTGTTTAGACTCACTTCTTCTGGATGGCCTCCTGCCTTAGTGACAGACAGACAGACAGACTATTAATATTTACTTCCAGTCGGAACAGAAATTAACAAGTTTCACATATCTGCACTCAAAACAGCTGATTGATACTCACTGGTATTGTAAATGTGTGGTGATGATGGACATTTTTCGCAGACTCTGGAAGATAAATGATAATGATGCTGAAGTGAGCCACGTGGTGGATCATAAAAACCAGAGCAGACCACTTTAGCTGTTATCAAGTCATTTAGCTGTCCATCCATCCATTATCTACAGCCGTCAATCAAGTGTCCACTATTTTGTCCCCCATGGCATGTTAAATAATCAGGGTGTGTTTTGATACTCACATCTTCAGAGTGCAGGATGGCGTCCTCCTGAATGACCATGTTTCTTCCCGCTTGACCAAGAAGCTGGAGGACACATTAGCAACAATCTGGCGTTCAGGGCGACAACTGATCATTACCAATGAGATTCTTGGTTAGTTACGTGATCATTCGCTTAGTAAAATGTCAGAAAAACAGTCAAATTGTCAGACCAAAAAAAAAAAAGTTCCAAACTCAAAAATATTCAGTTTAATATCACATAAGGCAACAAAGAGCAGTCATTTCTGACAACCGAGAGCCTGGAATCAGTGAATCTTGCATTGTGACTGAAAAAAGAAATCACTCAAATTAACAATTACAATTAGCAATCCACTTCCTGTCTAATCACTAACAAATTAATCGGCTAATCTTTTTAGCTGCAATGACGTTTAAGTTGAACTGGACAGCTTCTGTCTGACGCAGTAATTTTAGACATCGCATCATTAGATGTTCATCTACATTACAGAACGGCATCCTGCTAACTTGTTAGCTTGCATTAGCAGTATGAAGTCACGAAATAAAACCTAAAGCTCAATGTTCAATATTAAATCCCTAACTTCCTGTTGGATATCAAGTGACGCTGGTGTTTCCGGTTGTTCTCTGTGCGCTAACGTTAGCTATTGGCGACGCTGTTAGCGACATTAAATCACAGGTAAAGTTATGGTTCTACCTCCTGACTGCGGGACCCCTTCAGCACCTGGCGGGTCAGTGCGATCACATCCCCGCTACAGGAGCCCACTTTGTCGGATAGTAAACCTTTGACAGACTGGCCAAACCGCGGCTGGGACTCCGACGCCATTTTCCTTTTTTGCTTGCGACCGTGCGCGGGCAGGGCCAAAATAGACGGCAGCACATTGGCTTTTGTGGCTCCTAAACTTTTGGAATTCTTCCTTTTGGACTTAAGATCTGTAGACACTGTGGGCACATTTACTAAGCTGCTCGCACCCATTTGTTAAGACTTGCCTTTGTGTAATTGTTTTTGTATTTATTTCTTTATTATAGTTTTTTATGTCCGTGTATAATTTGGATGCTTAATTTCGTTAGTGAAGCACTGTATGACGTCTCTGCTCTTGAAAGGTGTTATCTAAATAAAGTTTCTTCCATCATTGCCATCCATTCTGTTAATGATGGTGTTATCCTCTGTTTTATGGGCCTACTGTTTGCTTGTAGACTTTTATAAAATGTTTTGAATACGTTATGCACACTATTTTAAAAGGTGCTCCGGCAGCAACGAGCAGATGTACCTGGAAAAGGTGGACAGACTCTCGCTGTGGTGTCAGGAAAACCACCTCTCCCTGAATATCAACAAAACTGAGGAGCTGGTGGTGGGCTAGGGAGGGAGCTACACCCCTCTTCAGATAGGAGGGACCCCAGTGGAGAGAACAGAAAGCTCTGCAGCGGGTGGTACGTTTATGCAGATCGCATCACCAGGTCTTCTCTTCCAGCCCTGCAGGACATTTACTACAGGAGGTGCAAATCCAAGGCTGTCAGCATCAGGAAAGACCCCAACCACCCAGGTCACATGCTGAGGTCTGGGAAACGCCTCTGCAGCCACAGGGCAAAGACAGAGAGACTCAAGAGGAGTTTCTATCCTCATGCAATCAGACTCCTGAGCGGTATCACATGATGGACATCTTACAAACTAAATCTAATCAATATTTGGTGTGACCACCCTTTGCCTTCAAAACAGCATCACAAGGAGAGTCTGTCCACCTGCACACAGTTTTTGAAGGAACTCGGCTGGTAGGTTGTTCCAAACATTTTGGAGAACTTACCACAGATCTTCTGTGGATGTAGACTTCCTCAGATCCTTCTGTCTCTTCATGTGATCCCAGACAGACTCGATGATGTTGAGATCAGGGCTCTGTGGGGGCCACACCATCACTTCCAGGACTTCTTGTTCTTCTTTATGCTGAAGATAGTTCTTAATGACATTGGCTGTATGTTTGGGGTCGTTGTCCTCCTGCAGAATAACTTTGGGGCCAATCATACGCCTCCCTGATGGTATTGCATGATGGATAAGTATCTGCCTGTATTTCTCAGCATTGAGGTCACCATTAATCCTGACCAAGACTCCAACTCTATTTGCAGAAATGCAGCCCCAAACTTGCAAGGAACCTCCACCAGCTTCCCTGTTGCCTGCAGACTCTCAATATTGTCCCGCTCTCCCGCCCTTCGGCAAACAAACTGCCTTCTGCTACAGCCACATATTTCACATTTTGACTCATCAGTCCAGAGCACCTGCTGCCATTTTTCTGCACCCCAGTTCCTATGTTTGCGTGCATAGTTGAGTCGCTTGGCTTTGTTTCCATGTCGGGGGTTTGGCTTTTTGGCT